>CAUDNR010000152.1:2348-13522 GCA_958430865.1 Entrophospora sp. SA101 | reverse complement strand
ACATTTCCATTTTTGGAGTTAGAGAAGGATCTACAAGGCCAATAAAAAGTTGTGGGACTAGGTGTCTTGCACTATATATACTTTGTCATATTCATGAATAGGTTACACTTATCAAAATCAAGTGATTGACACGTAACTTTAAGGGATTTTTGGATTTTGATAAGTGTAACCCCCCTTAATGAATATTCATGAATATGATGATTGTGATCACTAATTCTACTTTTACTCAGATATATAACGAGAGCAAAATCACAATTAAACACATCGACAAGTGCAATGCATCATTCATTCATTTGAATAATCTTCACTATCATTATTATCGACAACAACAGCAACAACAACAACAACAACAACAACAACAACAACAAAAAATTCAAGAGTAATTCATCAGCTTATTAATAATTTCCTAGAACTACAGTTTGCAAAATCAACTTATCAATGTTTATAATTACAAAATCAAAAAAATCAAACTTCCACCATGCTCATTTTTAATCTAGAACGGTGAATAAGTGCCATATATGGTGGGAGTAAAATGTTTTTAACGAATTATCAAAAACTAACTACAAAATTAAAATTAAAAATTAAAAATTAAAATTAAATTAAAATTAAAAATTAAAATTAAATCAAAATTCTAAAAAATATCATCATCATCAATATTCCATTTAGAATCTCCAATGCCTTGAATCTTTTCTCTAACGACACGTTCTCTTTCTTTCCAATATTCATGATTGAATTTCCAATATTTTTCACCGGTGTCCTCTTCAATTTCTTTAGTAAACCACCTAGGTTGAAATTCTGGAATAGAACCAGCTTCTCTTAATTTTCTTTTTTCTCTTTGTTTCTCCTCTAATCTATTTTTTTCCAAACTTGCAGATTCATAATCACCTAACTCCATTGATCTTTGATCAGGCCTCAATCTTGAATCTGTAGGTGCTATCCATATTTTCAATGAACTGGGTAAATCATTTAATGTCATTGCATATGGTGTTAAGTTAAATGGTAAAGGTTCTTCAGGTGCTGGATGCTTTTCCCATAACAATACAATTGGTCTTCGTTGTGGTTGGGTGGTTGAAATTGGTGATGTCTGTATTGGTGATTCGAGTTTAAATGTTGGTGACAATTCATGTACTAATTTAGCTTTTGAGGCCGCTGCATCACTTCCCAAATCCTCTTCATGTGTCGAAGGACTTAAAATTATTCTTCTTGCAACCAACCTTTCATTCCATCTACCTGCAATCTCCCAAATTCCTTTGTCATCTTTATCTTTCACAACACCTCTAATCTCAAACGCATCTTTGCCTCTCCAACCCCTGGCTTTAAAAGTTAAAATACACTGATCTCCTGTCAAATGATTTGTTATAGTCATATCACCATAATGGTCAAACCACGGTTTACCAATCATTAAATTATTTACAGATGTTGTAACTTTTTTCCATGAATAATGTTCAGAAAATGCTTTGGGATTACCATTTGCTGGAAAGTCTTCAGCTGACTTGTTTGTATATGTAGGAAAGTATTCCTTTAAAACTTTTAGTCTCGCATGTGATACTCCTTGTGGTAATGCCTCAAATGATTTTCCCCAAAATTTTGATTTTACGTCCACCTCAGAAAAAAAATCATAATTGGGTGATTCACAATGACATGTACTAATTGGCTATATAGACCAAGGATTATTATTTATGTTTTGTCATATTATTAAGAAATCAAATAAATCATTTCATTACTTACTGGATGATGGCTGACTTGTTCCGACACATACCTAAAGGATTTATCTGGATGAACATACTCATAAGTCTCTCCCTATAAAAATAACAATATTATTAAAAGTTTTTAAATAATAACTTAAAAATATATATTATTCAGACATACAAACCAATAAGGGATTGAATGGCTTTGCAATTCTACCAACGGTACTAGAGTAATTGCTCATAGCAAAGGCAGCAACAAATAAAATTCTCTCAGTGCTACCTTTCTGTATAGCTGCAAGATCTAATAATTCACTATACTCCATGTCTTCAGACATACGCTGTAGCATAGAAGTTGGCTCATTAAAATAGACAGGTAAAGCGATATTACTTAAATCTTTGCCAATAGAATTTTTTAATATTGACCATAATGAAACTTCAGGTTTTGAAAAGCCTTTATCTAGTGAAAATTTTGTTCTAGCATGATCGGGATACCCATTGTATGAATCAGATATATACGTTGGCTGAACATCTTTGGATAATGAGGCATTTTTTCCAAAAGTTGACGAGAGATTATCTTCGGTTGGATTGGTAATAATGCTTGGTTCGACCCCTTCTAAAATTGGTCCGCCATCAAAAGCGTCGTAAAATTCATCTTCAGAATCGTATATGTCTGCCAATGAAAGTTGCTCCTCTTTCTTTTCAGCATCTTTATCAATTAAACCATCTTGAGGTTTATTAGGCGAAACAGGTTCTTTAGAATTTGATGATAAGTTTGAAAATTTAGGACTAGTTGGTGAGTTAACTAGACTTTCAGCAATAATAGCTGCTTTTAAATGTTTTTTCATTATTTTTTCTTCCTTTGCATTATTTTGTATTACTGTTTCCATTTCAGTTTTTTCAATTGCTAAAGCTTCCATGCTTTCTTCCCATAACTTTTTAGCTTCTAATTCTTTACCTAATTTTTTCTGCCAATAGTTATCTCTTTCTTCTGACATTTTAAGTGTATCATTTAACAAATCTTGTAATGTTTGTAAAGATTTCGCAAAAGCCTCTATAAGTTTTGATTCTTTTGAATCTTTTTCTGTGGAAGACTGCCTTAATAAATCAACTAAAGATTCAAATAATCGATTTTGTAAATCGAATTGTGTTCTAACTGAACTTATAGTCAAATGGTAGGTATTTTCGTATGGTAACTTATCAATTTCACTTGAATCATTTGATGATGATCTAGAATGTTCACCCATATAATTATTTTCTTCGCCTTTCTCTATATTGCTTTGATCATCCCTGTGTAAATTGCGTCCAATCCTTAAATCTTCATCTCTGTTACTTTCACGTGATACAAGTGAAATAGAGGCTTTGTCATCTATTGTAATTGACCTATTCGTAGTATTATTATTATCCTCCCATTGTATTGATTGTTCTAATGCAGCTATCCATTCTTTTGCTTCTAATGGAGTATTTGCTCTTAAATGATATCTTACAGAACCTTTACCAATTATAACAAACCTTTGTGTATCTGATGTATCTTTAGAAATTTTTGCTATTTTCATATTAATTGAGCCACGACACGAATTACCTGCATCACCTTTATTTTGAAAATAATACAGTATCGCTAATAAAATCAACCAAATAAGGTTATTATCATTATTGTTATCATTTATTTATTCGTTGTGAATTCTAAATAATTACATATATATATACCATTTTCAAGTACAAACCATCTGATCTTATAACCTCCGGCATAATTTGTCCATTTATGTAAGTATCCTTTTAATTTTGGTGGATGATCTGGTGAAGTTGAAATCTCTAATTCAATTGTTGGTTTAACTAAAATAATAAAATCGATTATTACCCTTCCAAATTAAAAAAAAGTTATCATTTTTATAGGAACAAGTAACAAAATAAATGATTATTAACCTTGTTTTAATAAGTTTTTAATTTTATCATCTTTAGCAACATCAATTGGTGTTTTGCCTTTACGATCCCTGACGGTTACATCTGCACCATTATCTAAGCAAAATTTGACCATCTCCAAATTTTTTTTTTTGGTCGCATCATGCAGTAAGGTTGTGCCATTTGAAGGATTTTGAAGGTTTATATCAATTAAAGCACTGACTCTTGGATTTTGAAATAAATTTTGTATTGCTATATAGTTTGAATCTGAAACATATTGTCGAAACAATGAAGTTGATTCCTCAATAAATTCTTGTTTATTTGCTATAAATTAAAAATCGGAGATAATGAAAAACAAAAAAAGTAAGAAAAAAACAAATAGAAACATATAAGAAATTTAAATAAAATTACCATTAAATAACTCTATTATTTCTTGATTTCTAGCTAGATCAATAGGTTTTTTATCATCATAATTAGGTATTGTATCGTTAATGTTTGGTTGTTTCAATAAAATTCCTATGACATCCAATCTGTCATTTTTTGAAGCATAATGTAAACAAGTATTTCCGAGTTGGTCACGTTGATTAATATTAATATTATTTGAAAATTTTGATAATATGAACTCTATAGTAGAAACACTGGCACATTGAACAGCTAGAATTAATGGCGATGTTTGTGATTCAGGAATGCTTGATAAACTACCAGCAGTAGAATTTGGAGTTGGCGGTTGCGCTAATTGAAATGTTGATAGTATTGTTTCTAACGTTGATAAATCGCCTAAATAAATATAATATTTTATTAATTAAAATAAATACATAATTTAGCAAAGAATATATAATAAATTATAATGTGCCTGTTCGAAGTGCTTCCAGAAGTTTGTAAGTCTTCAATGATTCATCTAAGGCTATTTTTTAAAAAAATTAGTATTTTATTCGGTATATATATCTCTTTTCAACATGTAAATAATATAAAGTATAATTGGATATTTTACTAGAACAAGAAGTTTTTCTTGTGTTTATCCTGATATCGGAAGAGGAAGGTCTTCTTGATTCTTTTCTAATCGTAGGAGGTGAAGAAGTCATGATTTCTCAACTGAAAATTATTATTGAAAACAAATCAAAATAAATATAATTTTTTACATTAATTAATTTCCAATTTTGGAACATCTGTATGGATGTGACGAACGATTTCCACGAATTGTGTTCTAATACTTGTGAATATTCATATGAACATAGGATATTAATGCATCAAAAACCAAAATCCTTTTAAGGGAGGGAGAGATAAGAACATTCAAACACCAATCAATACACTCGTGGATCACGAATTAAAATTTAGCTTTGTAGATTTTTTTAAATTGGTTACTTTATCAGATTGTTATATCGGGAATACATGGTAGAATTCGGAAAAGGTTGTAGAATTTGTAAAATCCCCCAACTTCAAACTCTATACATCATCACTTACAAAGAAATAAAAATAAAAATAAAATGGAGCTAACTATTCACATTTCGCACTTACAGATATCAATGATAATGGTTTTAGCGTTGATTTCAACAAATATATAATCTGATGTTTGATACCACCCTCTGGTTTTTAACCACCATGAGTGCTTTTAAGTTTTGTGTAAAAAATCTAATAATGTTAAAATAGCTGATTTACTCTATTTAAGTATTTGTTTTTTCGAAAAACCCTTAATTGAAAGGGTTGATGGTTTTCTAATAAAAGTTGGCATTTCAATAGAGCATATGCGCTGATTTTGTTTGAACCCAAAATCCAGTACGGTGTGATCATAACGTTATGAATACTTTATACTAGCAAAAACCCATTTGTTTTGAGATGGGGCCATTGGTTTGACGGGCTACCGAATAGTAAAATAGTTTTTTTATAAATTTTTTGGGGTTAATTACCATTCTATTGACCAGTTTATACATCATGTTTAACGTGATTAACGTCGAGACACAATAAGATATAAGGTTTGAAAAAAAGATCCAAAAAACCAAATCGGCTGATATGGTTTGTTCCATCCATTTTTTTTTAGAAAGAGTATATTTATTAATATTACTACTTGACTAGTACCGGTGATGCGATCATTCATGTTTATCTCAAAAATCAATCTGTCATCCATTCATTACGCAAAAAATACATCCATCTGGTTGAAAGTGTAGAAATACCAACAATTTTGATGTTTATTGCATTCAAAATCAATTTGATGGGTGAATAGATTTAAAAATAACATATGTTGTTTAAATGATTCTAAATGTAAACTTGACCTTTTAGTAGTTAATAAATTTCCTGCACGACTGAACAATTGTTCACTTGGTGTTGAAGTCGCAGAAATTGGCGAGCAAGTTTTGTAAGAATGGGATAGTTTGTTTTTGTTTTTATAAAATTCACCAATCAAATGGATTGTGATCAAATTCAATTAATAACTTACTGATTCATATAAAGATGTGTTTTGATTTGGTCACAAAAAATTGTATTATATTTTATTTGGTAAATGATCATTATGAATGTGAAAAAATGCCTCACATGTGTCCAAATAAAGTTAAAAGATTAACAAATGGAGCATTACAATGCAATTGTGATAACAATGACTAAATTTTGATCCCTGAAATCCTTGGTAATACCAATGTTCACTTTGCGTGGTTTTGTTGCAGTATGCCCCATATTTTTTAGAGGTAGTAAATATATACATAAATATATGTTATAATAGGTTGGATTCAAACTGGTGGTATGAAGACTACTAAACCTTATCAAAGTATTTTGCTATTAAACATTGGCAAAAAATAATTATAAATAGTTGGACAAATTTGTTCTTTCAGCGGTTACATTCATCGTCAACCAAAAAAATTGGAATCTTCAAATGATAATGTGGCTACAATTATAGATTTTTTTATGGCTGCAGTGTACTAATCTAGAAAAAAATGTAAATGGTTATTGATGAATCTAACGGATTTGTTAATAATGATAATGATGATGATGAAAAAGATAGAGAAGTAAATCAATGGTTTATATTTAAATAAATATTATTATAACAATGACAAATACAAAAGTTGTAGCAGAAGATAAATTTTCCTAATTTGTTTTCAAAAATTTACTCACCAATGATTTCTGCAAAAAATTCTACCACATATTCATTGAATATTCAGTAAATATTTAGTTAATCGGACAGATATCATTGACTAATTGACCAAATATAATAATAATCAATATCTTGTGCAATTGAATCGAAATGAAATTTTTCTCATGTTCAAATAAATTCTCTGTTTGTTCGTTTCTAATTAATTAAATTAATCAATTATTTCACTTTCGTTCATTTAAAATGGAAGAATAGTCTTCAGCCACTGTAATAGGAGAAAGCAATAATATAATAATGAGAGGGGAAAAGTCTTCTGCTGCTCATATTTTGAAGAAAAGCAAATTAAAGAGTGATTCAAGTTAGATATGGAAAGATGATCCATTCTTAAAATAAAATAGATTCCCTGTTTTGTCAGTTAGTTACTATGCACTTACAATGTCCACTTCAAGTGAGAGATTATTTAATCAGCTGGAAATACAATGACTTCAAAGGAACAAAACTTGATCCACATTTTGTTTTTTTGACAGAATGTAAAATGACTAATAAATTTTAAAATTTATCTTGAACATTCACTGAACATTCATCAATAAATAATCATTCACTGAATAGTTAATTAATGATCAAATGAATATCTGAATACTTTAATGATTACCCGGATATTGATTGAGTGAGTATTTTTGCTGTCATGTGATAAATTTTAAAATAGCGTCAATAACATTAATGAATGGTTGCAAATCTATACTGTCTGAACCATATTCCAAATTTCGAACAGCAAGTCTACTGCATATAATCACACAAAAGTTGTAATTAATAATTTACGTTAATAAGATTTCAAAATATATGCTTATTTGGCCATATATTTGATAAAATAGTTTTAAATATAAAGACCTTGCTTTTGGAATTGTGGGGTGAGCTTTAAAGTTCTAATGTCTCAGTTTATTCAACTTTTAATTTCCGCGTCATAAAAAATCAGATTCATATAATAATTGTGGTCTATATTAGAATTGATAAGGTCATTAAATATTAATAGTTTCCAAAGATGAAGAATGAAAAAGAGAATTCAAATTATTGCAACCTTTTTCCCATATATAACGAATTTATTGTTCAACCTGTAAAATATCCGGGTATATCAATTCAAAGAAAAAATTTGATACCCAGATTTTCTTTTGTAAATCATAAAAATAATGCTTCGTCGAAAACCAACAAAACTAGAGATTAGACAAGATGACATAGAACAACTTGAGCATATTCGTCAAATTTATAAACAAAAAAGTTTACAACCACCAGGAATAAGTGGAAAAGGCAAACGTAAAATCACAACTGAAGAAGAGGAAGAAGAAGATATTAATAATAATAATAATAATAAGTTTAGTAGTAATAGTAAAAGTAAAAGTAAAACTCTTAATGATTATAATAATAATGATGTGAAAGGATGTACACAAAATGAACTTGTCACTATGATAAAACAACAACAGCAACAGCGGACATTATCAACCGAACAAAATGACGATTTGATTGTTGAGGCTGAAGAGCTTCAAAAATTTTTACAAAAAGTGTAAGATTATTTTTTTATAATAGAAATTATTTTTGGTTCTATTCTCACAAATATATTAATTGTTTTTTTTTTAATGAAAACCAGTGTAAATTCCAGATAAATAAATATTAATATTAATCAAACAATAATTAATTATTATAATTTTCTTGTTTTTCATAGTTTTTCTTTCAACCTTTTTAATTTTCTGATTTGATTATTTTATGCAGTTCACATATTGTAGGTTTCTTTGTCATTTGGATTACAATATTTCTTTCTTGGTAATTAAATAGTTTTAAGAGGAAAAGAAAAAAATATATGGAGTGAATGTAGTAGGTAAAGGGAATATGATATAAATTTGAAAAATTGTAAATTAAAGATTTCAATGGCTGGATGAAAAAGTTCTATGAATGTAATAAGATTTCTAATAAAAATGTGGTTCTAAATAGATATATATATATATTTTTTAAATAATTTGCCTAAATCCATTATTATTATAAATGTTATCATCATCATAAGTACTATTATTAAAAACAATAATAAATTTAATATTTAATAAATTTTACTAATGTTATTGGTGTTAGCAATAATGAATGCTACTAATGCTAACATTCTCGGTGCCTATTAGTTTCTTGGCCCATCTAATCTTGACTATTTGATTACCAATAGTTTTTATTTTTAAATGGGGGGGGGAGGTTTGAAATTTTAGATTTGTTTTTGTCATAAAGATTCGAATCATGTGAAATATTTATTATCATTATAATATATATTATTATACAAATAATTGTTAAATTAGTAAATAGTATTATTATTACGCAACTCTTTCAGAGTCAAATGTTTTTCTATACTCTATCTTATCGACCTTTACATCACCATCAATCAATTGATAAACATATGTAGTCACCACTGACCCTTGAATGTCCATTAGAATAAATGATGGTATTATTTCCCTAAATGTTTGAAATTTATATAATGAGTGAATTGCAAGAGAAATAATCATATTCAATGAAAGGATGACACAACAAACATACTCGGCACTAAATCCTGAATAAGCACCAGTTGCACTTCCAGGATTAACAAAAAATTTTCCTTCATATTCAATTGCTTCAAAACGATGAGTATGACCTGTTAATAAAATGTCTACGTTCATTTGTCTTGCTATAATTGATAATGATTCTGCGTCACCAATTGGAATTACTTGATGTCCATGTAACACTCCAATACGAAGATGTCCATGAGTGACAATCTTGGAGAGTGGCCAATTTGCAAACTTATTTATTTTAAGAGATATTATTTTAATGTAAGAGATAATAATAAGAAAAATGAGGGTTTAAATTAATAACTATTATACTGTACCTCATCGTAATCTCCTCTAACTACATGAACATCACCAGCAATTGTTCTCAAATAATCAAATGTTTCTTTATCACATACATTTCCTGTGCATATAATTTGTTGAATTTTACCTGGAACCTAATTATCATAAATAAAATCAACACATATAGCCAAAGAAATGGACGAATGGAGGAATTCTTTAAAGATAAAATAAACATACTAAAAGTTTCTTAAATTTTAATGGAAGATCATTTACACGATAAGGAATGTGAAGATCTCCTAATACTAAAACTAGCTTTAAATTTAATTATAGAATTAGAGAAAATGTTAATTATATGGAATTTATATAATAATTATAAAAATATTTACCACCATTGCGTATTATATTTATTATATTATTTATATTATTTATTGAATTTTTACATTCAAGAGAAAGGGTGGCTTAGTTTATTTGGATAAAACTAATGTGTCACTCGATATGATCAATTTGGAAAATTTGAAAAAAAATAATGCACCCGAACCAATGATTTGGTTCGAATCTAATTCAAATACAGTCGGTATATACCATATAAAATATTTGAATTTAGAGTTGACTTTGGAAATAAATGGCTTCAAAAGTCAAAAAAAATGCTTACCTCTATAGTTCAATAATTGGATTTGCCTTTTCCATCTACAACTGTGAAATAATTCCACACTTTGTTTTTTGTTATTCTTTAAGCACATTACACTGTGCCTGTTGAAGAAGTTATTAAAGAGGCATCATTTTCAACAATGAATTGTACTTTTTATTTGTTATCGTTATAATATATTATTAATAATACAGTAAACCCTCATTTCAATGAATCTTGTTCAACTATAATTAATTCGCATAACAACAAATTTGTAAGTCTTCATAAAAATTTGTTGAAATGCGATTAGAAATTTTGGTGATTTCTTGTGTGTCTCATATATTCGTTAAAACGAGGTTCAACTGTATTAATATAATATCAATTTACAATCAGGATTATTCCCCGAAATGGGATTTCCTTAAAAGTAGGGATCTACAGTAAAAAAAAATTCCAGAAAATTCTTTTTGATCAGCAATTTTATTTTATTATTATTAATAATATATAATTAATCTGAAAATTCTTCAACTGTTTCAACAGTATCATATATATTTCTTAATTCTTGCAAAATTATTAATAAGTTTCCCTTTGTTTTATTATTCAAACTACTATATTTTGGTTGTAATGTTTCAGGAAGGGAAAGAAGTATAGAATTAATAATTGATAACAACTCTTTTATATTCATAATTTTTTTCATTTTGCTGTGCTGTTTCTTCTTGTTCTGTTATTGGAATAGGATACCAGGTATTAGTAGAAGCTCCTTGCAACAAGATTTTTTTCAACAAAATACACAGTGAGTCTCAATTTAACGGATATTTTTTCCAGAAAATTTATCTGTTAAATTGAGAGATCTGCTAAATTGAAACTTATGATCAAATCATGTGATACAAATTAAATGTGTACAAAAAAAAATTTTTTTATTTAAAATAATTTTGTATACACTGCCCTCCAAAAAGTATTTGGATGATGTTTTTTGATAATTACGCAAAATACCACATAACAAAAGTACATAAAATTTATGTCATTATATGGCTTAGTTCTGA
>CAUDNR010000151.1:21996-38299 GCA_958430865.1 Entrophospora sp. SA101 | reverse complement strand
TATTTTGGCAGTCTATAAAATAGAAGGTGAGAAATCAGAATATGTTGTTGTTATTGCCACAAAATTGATTTTGGTGATGCAAAGTCGAGTTAAAGTCAGATGATGGTCAGTTTGTATATGAAACATATGTAGTGTAATTAATGCTGATCATTTCTTAAAATTGAATACCCGCTATGTTGTGTCCACTATGCTGATCATTCATCATCAGTGTTTTTTTACTTTATCTTGCAAAATGTTTTTGAACCACCACCTATATCATAAAATTTTAAATGAACAACTTTATGATAATGCTGATGCATTAGTAGGTGGCCAACGGGTCTTTCAGCAAGATAACAACCCTAAGCATACATCTAGGGATGTTATGAATACCCACCTTCCAAGACATGTTCTTGCCTGGCCTTCATATAGCCCAGATCTCAATCCTATTGAGAAACATGTCAAAAAAATGATAGCAAAAAAAAAAAGGTTTTCAAATTTATGAGGGAATTGAAAAAAACATCATAGTTAATAGCATTGGTAGCATGCAAAATCGGTTTCAAGCATGCATTGATGCTGAAGGAGCTCATACCAAGTACTAACATCATAATAAAAGTTATAGCCATACTATTTGGCTTTAAGAAAAAAAAAATTTTTTTAAAATTTTTAATAAAGTACATTTTTTATTCATAAAAAATTACGCGCCATTACTTTCGCCGGGGACTGTAAATCTTGAAATTTAAAGAATACATCTAATTCATAATAACGACTATGATAATAATCAATTATTTATTTTTAATAAAAACGAATTATGTAATTTCAGATTTTGTATTTTTCTTTAAAGGAAGGCAATATATATATATATAACTTTTATCATTGTAATCTTTTTGATTTTAAATTATTTCCTGCAACCTCGATTAACATAATAATCAATTGACAAAAGACAAGACTAAAATTGAACCGATAAATAATGGTTTGTTTTATTATGGATTGAGTGAAAGAGAAAAATGTTATTCTGACAAAATAAATTTTGATTGAAAAAATCTTCTCGCTACTTTAGACCTTTACTTGAATCAATATCTAGGACATTGACGTCCAGTTAGTTGTTCAATACGTGCACAATTACTATTAAGATGTATTTTTCACGGATGACATAACGCTTACGTTGAGATGGGCCGATGTTATCCAGAAAGAAAGCTTTCTGTCTGAATATTGGTTTGTTGTTGCTTTTATGCATTTATTCTATGATCGTATAAATGCCAACACGTTCTCTTCCAATTAAAGTGTTCAACTATGATTTGCATTTTAGGGTGACCGTATTTGACGAGTTCATGAACAGACCAGAGTGTTGGTGGAAATAGTGGTGGGATATGAATTACAGATCCATTTCTAAATTCTCGCCAAATTCTTCCGTGAACATAATTGTTCTCAAAATATTGGACAACTTCCGCTACATCTATCTAGTCTGATTATATGTCCAGATGAAATTTATGTCTACCGAATAAATTTTGATTATTTCTTGCTGAAATTTTAGATCCGACTGGACACCATTTAATATATCAGAAGTTACTCTTTGAAAAAGATGCCTTTGTAATAGATATATTATATTCATCTTCGTCCTCATTAATCTTCATCCTCTTTACCTTAATCTTCATTGTCATTGTAATCATTATTGACGAAAAAATCTTATTCTGTTACCTTTTACAAGAAAGATGAATCATCTCGGGTTTTCTTTGACTTCCATTTTCGCCTCCTCATCCCCATCAGACACTAAATGCATGTGGATTATGATTCAAAAATCTATTAAAGAACTTGTAAAGATTCTTCAATTAATTTTGGGTCTCTCTCCCAGACCTACTGGATAATTTTGATTTTTGTGAAAGTATCGGATTTTGATGAAGACAGAATATATTCATGTTTTTGTGTTTCATTAGTATTGTGATTATCGTCATTTGAAACACTTTGATAGAATAAAGAATAAGGATAAGTAAAGAATGACCTCAACAAATACCTTTTTAGTTTTTTGACAAATATGATTTCTGTAGATTCCTCAAAATTTGTTTACTAGGCGTCAAAATTTTAGTCAATGGTCACTTTTTTGTTTCATGCTTTTTATTATTATTATTATTATTGTTACTCGGGCTATAGAAAGCTTTGAGATATAGTTCTTTAATTAACGATCCGTCTACGAATGAATGAATTCTAAAATAGGGATAAGCGGAAAAGCAAGTAAAAATCGGGGCTGGTCGCGTAACCCAAATAGGCACTTGGCTAAACTGACTAAACCATTTAGTCATATTTCAAGTCAGGTTTAGTCAAGACAATTATTACCAAGTTTGGATTAAAATAAAATATTTATTTAATTTTGAAGGATGAATTGTTTCACATTTCAAATTGTAATTTATTTGATTTTCAGTAGAGCCATCGTCAGCAAAAAAACAGTACCATATTCTCTATCAGCTTCATTTAAGACTGAAAATGTTTTTACTAGTACTGGTTATACTTGACCGATTTTATCACTTTTGAAGTAAGTCCAACAATGGCTGTGATTGTTCATTTGAAGTCAAGCTAGTCATGTTTCTCGGCGAAAAAGAAATATTTTAAACAGAATAATGAATAACTAAAAATAATAAATAAATAAATAAATAATATAAAAATAAGATATAAAATATTACTCCGGATTTTCAGGGTTATTGATCAGCGAATTAAGGTCCAATTCGCATTCCGGTGACATCACCTCCGCGCCAGCATTGAGCTCCTGCGAAACAGGAAAAGTCAAGTTGTCCAATATATCATTCCAGAGCAATGAGGTTTGTAATCGTTCAGCCACAATTGCCCTTATTCCTATCATCAATCTCTCAAAATTTCCATCCATCATTTCCCGAAGGGTGCTAAGACGCAATCTTTGTGGGGGTAAATAAGATAATCCAATTGTGTTGAACAACATAACAGTCCTCTTTGCCATTCTGACGATTTTTCCACTTTTATTGTAGTTGTGTTGACATTTTTGATGAATTTTCTTCTTCATAGTCGCAGGATATTCTTCGATGAGTTTTCCCAAAAGATAATAATACTCAAAGGCATTACTATTTCTTATAACCTTTAATTTACCCAATATAGTTGTTAATTGATTATCTTCATCTCCATTTATGTTGGGTAAGACTTTTTCATCAGTTTTTATTATTCTGAACTCATCTAAATATTCATCAATTTCGGTTGGTGGTTTAGGTGATGTTTCTTCTAAAAATTGTTCTTCCCCATTCTTTCTAATTTTAACCCTTCTGTCTGCAATGATCAACTCTTCTCCTCCAGGCATCTTCTTAGCTAATTGTAATAATTGAGTTAGAAGAATAAGCTCTTGTGTATATTATATTTACACATTAAATTTTTGTTCATTCATAAGTTGGATTTTAAAAAACCACCCACCACCATTCAATTCAGTTTTAAAAAATTTGTCTCAATTTTTTTTTTATGGATTTTTTAATTTGAGAGTTATGCTCAGAACTGCAATAATAATTTTCATGTTACAATATTTTTGCATTATATGATCAAATTTGAGGCAAGCAGAAAAGTAATATGGTTGTACTGCTTCCACATGATCAGAGAAAAACAAACTTTTAGTATCTACTATTATAAAATTAAAATTTTTTTTATTATTTCTGCAATTATTATCAAAGTCCCAAAGCCCCAGTTGTTCATCACAAAAAAGCTTAACTTTTGAAATAATTAAATTAAAAAAAAAGTATATCAAATAATTTATTAGTCTTGCACAAGATTAATTAATGGCAGATAGAAATCAATTTATCTTATTGAAAAAAACTTTATCATTGTAATAAAAATACCTGAATAATGGTTTTTTTTACAAATCAAGAATCCAAGGTTCCAAAGATTTCTCTAAATCATCATAACCATCATTGAAAAATTTTTTAGTGATTTCCTCCCTATAATCTTCTAAATTTGTTTTATTCATTAATCTGGGTAAAGTTAATGTATCACATTTACGAACTAATTCAGCGAGTGACATTTGAGGGTTGTTTTTAAAAATAATAGTTGAAGCAAGTAAATTGTGAATAGGACCTCCTAAACAACTGGATATTTCTTTTAGATATTGTGTATTAAAATTATTATTATTTAGTAAACTTTGATTTATTTCGCTACTACTACTGCTATTGTCACCAATTGCAATATTATTATTATTATTATTAATTTCACTGCTTTTATTTCCAAGATTCTTAATGATGGGTGGTAGAGGTTTTAAGCTAAATTTATCACATTCCTTTTGCCGTTTTTGTCCTTTTTTATTTACTGAAATACTTGGCGTTGTTATTGTTGAATTGTCACCAACTCCCACCAGATCAAAACTATATGTCATTAATGATTTCTCCACAGGAATTTTCTCCTTTGTTTTGTGTGAATTATTATTAACAGTGTCAATTCCCAGATCAAAACTATATGGCATTAAAGGTTTCTCCACAGGAATTTTTTCTGTTGACTTGTATGAATTATCATTAACGGCATTAACTCCCAGATCAAAACTATATGGCATTAAAGGCTTCTCCACAGGAATTTTTTCTGTTGACTTGTATGAATTATCATTAACGGTATTAGTTCCCAGATCGAAACTATATGACATCAAAGGTTTCTCCACAGGAATTTTCTCTTTTACTTGATTGTTATTCAAGTTTACATCAAATGACCATTTAATTTCTGCCGGGTTGTTAATATTGTTGTTATCATTATGATTAAAAACAATCTCATCTACACTGCTAATTTCACCTTCCTCACAAGACTCATCAGTAGTAATAGTTGAGGTAGATTCATCAGAAAATGTTGTTGCTTCAGTTAATTCAATGTCATTGGAGACCTGGTAAAATGTGAAAAAGTCTTAGACTTAAATAACAATACATCAGTCACATAAACAAGCGTGTTTAACGAACCTTTTCAACCCTAAAAAAATAAAATATGTATATATTGTACATCAGAAAATTAAAAATACTGTAGAGAAACGACGAGTGGCAATAACCACAACCACCATCCTTAAAACACTTACCCGTAATTCCTTGCCTTCTCATTATTGCTTCTTTTTTTTGAATTTTCTTTTTTCATTTTTTTTTTTTTTTATTAAATTTTAAGGAAAAAAAGAAGTTCGTTATTTGATCGACATGTACACATTAATTAATTTATCCTATTGGTTTTTTTTTTTTTTGGGAGGACAGACAGACACGAATTGATTTTTTTTTTTCTTTCTTGGAAAACGATTTATTTTTTGACAGAGACCAAGATGACAAAACGCGAATCTCCCAAAGAAGACGTGCTAATAACTAATCATAGGTACTATTTTTTATTTGTATTGTTATAATGTGGTGTCTTTTATTTTATATAAATATTTTAATTGGAATCAAAACGTGGAGCAGATCTTGCTGGGATAATTATAAGATCCTTATCTAAAACAAACAATTGGTATTTTTCTTTTCGTAATCATTATTAATATATAACTATAATATTATAATTACAAGATGCCAAGGCAGCACACTGTTGAAAAAGAGACATTTCGATATGCGACGTTTGATTATCGGAATTGGCAGATGTTGAAGCACGCACGCTACCTTGAACACTTACAGTCATTCACACATATTCCTCATGTACATAAGGCTAATCTGACCACGTTTCTCCCGATGATATGATTGCTAAACCATCTGCTAAAAATAGTTTCAAGGGATGGTGAAACCCGGGGGGCTCTGGAGTTTATCGAGAGACTGCATCAATCGTCAAGGATGTTTTCACTAATCTTCCCAGATCAGAGATGGCCGCTGGCATGCTAGCTGAAAAGCTACCTGCAACGATCCCACCTCTAGGTAAGGATAGCTCTATGACCAAGTCACAACCCTGGAGGAATATCAAGAGAATCTGCAACTTGTTTCAAGTGTAGAAGGTTGCATTAAGAGCAGGGTTTGTGGCCCTGAAATTGTATTGGGTTCTGATGTTAAGAGGAAAGTTGTAAAATAGTGATTGTTTTGTATAATCATTTTCATAAATGCTCTGTTTTTCTGATACTAACCAATTTATAATTTGAGTAGGGGACTATAGATTAAAATTATTGCATGATTATATATATCTTTGTCAGCAATATGGCCAACAAGAAAAAAGTTATAAAATGGTTCAGATTTTGTTTGATATGTTATAAATTAATCATTTTCATAAATTTTCTGTTTCTCTTTAATTTTTGTTTGATCAACTGAACTTGTTATTTAATTGAGTAGGGTTTTTGGGGAGCAGGCATGCTACTAACCAGACAGCAACCCAGAACTCAAAACTCCGAATCCAGGAAAAAACCAAAACAAAACCCAGGTTGTAACTTCAGAGTTGGCAAATTTCAATCAGTTGCAGATGCCAACTTTATTTTATAGAGAGGTATAACACAAAGTAATCAACACACAAATGCTGGTGACCAATTCCAAGCCTGGTCTGAGGGGAAGATAAGGGAATGTTTTGTCCAAAGCCTTCCAACTTGTTCGAACCACTTTCAACTGTGGGAAAAAATTACATAGTGCTGATTGGTGCATAATCTTAATTGCACGTTTGCTTGTTTGTGATAGGAAAATTTTATTAAATCTGACACTGCAATCAACATCAGATTTATTGTTCGTAAGGAACCATAATTGATAATCAGGAAAAATAATTTATTTTTGTGAATCCCGGAGATCTGAGTAGACACGCATTATTAAAAGTTTTGTTTATGCACAGCCTTGGTATTATTATTACTTGGTGATGCAATTGTTTGTTATGTCAATGATTGTAAACGTTCAAATAATTATCATAACTATTTAAAACCGTTCAAATATTTATTTAACAATGTTAATGAACTGATAATTTTATTGTTATAAAATTATATAAAAGTTATCTTTATTTGTTTGAATTTTACTTCTTTAAATAATAAAAATACAATTTTTAAAATATAAATATAAATCATAAGAAAATAAATAAATATATAATCTATATATTGTATGGAAGCTTATAGACTTCCCGGAAAGTATGGTCATAATTTAAAGATAACTTCTTTGATTATAAGTAATATAAATATAATAATAATATGATTATATTCCCCACAATATAACATAACAATATAATATCCACATTCCTTAATAAAAATAATAATGATAACAATAATAATATATGTATAATTCTTTAACAAAAAATCCCGATTGCCAAGTAACTTTAATTAAACGAAAAAAATGAATTCCTCTACCAAATATGGTAATAAAATTAATTGCCATTTGTGTGACATATTATTTCGAGGATTCAAATGTATTGAATAATAATCATGACCATCATGAATATTTGATGGATGGAGGCATTCACATACAATGGAAATGATTAAATAGCTAAGTCATGTTTGTTTTATTAAAGATATATGATTAATTATATTTAAAATACACAATAAAAAAATTTCAAAGACTGCACCACTATGTCAATCAAGCTATTATGTTTGTGCATGATTTAAAATTCTTCTGTGCAAATTTAGGGTCCCATCTTTCTTTGCCTATTTATAATCTATTAGTTCTCTTTTTACTGGTCAAATATCCCAAATTGGAGAATGGGGTATTCAGCAAATATCAGAATCTGATTATTCTTTAAAAAAATAATCCATACTGATAAGTTATTAATATTCTTAGTATTTTTATCATATAATCTAAAAGCCTATTAGTAAATGTTGAAAGTATCGATATTTATCAGATATTAATCCTATTTTTTAGTTAATTATTGGCTTAATTTAATAAACCAATAACTCTTTTATATTGTGATTAAATTATTGGTTAAATATTTCTAAAGCTCTTTGTGCTAAAATAATATCATAATCTTGAAGAGTAGTTAGGTTTCTATTCAAATAAAGTTTACTCGAATAAAACAAACAATTTGAGTAAAATGAGTAAAACGAGTAAAACGAATAAAACGTATAAAACGTATAAAGCGAATAAAACGTATAAAGCGAATAAGACAAAAATAAATAAAACGATTAAAACGATTAAAACGATTAAAATGTATTATGAATAGAAACCGTGCATTAATACTAAAATCAAAAACAACAATAAATAAACAAACAAATAGCTTTTATTGCAAAATACACGATAAGTCGGATTTGGCCTAACTCGGACAAAAATTTCCAGCCCTTTTTTTTATATTTAAAAATTTCTTGATAAGCCGGACACATATATAAACTCTTGTTAAGCTGTAAGTCGGACAACTCTTCCAGCCAGATAATAATAAATTACTCTCGATAAATCGGTTCACGTGATTTTCGTAAATATTGAGAGATAATCTTTACTATTTTTAGTAATGCATGATCCAATAATAATAAAATTCGTCATTATTCATGATAGATGTTGGGAAAAAAAACAGGTATTCTACCTGATAATGAAGTTGACCGACCTATTGCTATGGAATTTAATCCTGAAATAGATGAAGTACAATTACTTATTGATCAGATCAATGTTAATAATGATGGTAATATTATTACAGCAAGAAGTTACATTGAGATTGATTCTGATTTAGGAACTGAAATGCTTGATGATGACGAAATTATTGCAACAGTTCAATAAGCATCCGAAGAAGGAGAAGAAGAAGAAGAAGAAGATATTGGCTCATCAATACCTAATAAAAACGCTTTAGAAAAGCATTCAAAATCTATATAATTACTTGCAACAGAATAATGATATACACGTAAATAGTTCATTTGTTTCAGGATTAAAAGATTTAAAATGGAAAATTAATAGAATACAAAATAATTCTTTAGAGAATTATTTTTTCAATTATTATTATAAATAAATAAATGATTTAAACATGATTTTCTTATTTTTTTTTTTGTAAAATTGCATATTTTGGATAAGTCGGATCTCTTGATAAGTCGGACGCCATGTCCAGCCATTTGTGTCCGACTCATCAAGTTTATCTATGTAGTATCCAATGGAAAGATTTGTGAAGTGGTACGTTCTAAATAACAAATTTCAAAGATCAGATTACTAAATAGATCAGTTTCTCTCATCTCCAGTACATGACTGAAATAAACCAGAAACTATTTGGAACAAATCTGAAGGAAACATCAAATTGTTCTGAAAGCCACATCTTTTACCTATTAAAGAGAGATCGTACTCACCATCACAAGTATTGTAACTCCTCAAATTTCACTATTGAGCAAACATGCCATCCAAACCAGCTTGTAGTAAGATTTCTATTTATTTATGTTTTCAATTTTAAAAAAAATTCTAGTCTTTTGATACATTAGAATATGGAAACTTCAAGCAGAACATAGACTGTTGATTAATTCAAGTTGAGGATGAATGTCGAAAGAATCATAGGATGAGGAAATAAAAAATAGGTTTGGATTATGTTGGATCAAGATTTTTGCTATAGCAAATAAATAAGATTCATATCATGGACATTGAAAGTGATAAAGAAATTCTAGATGTGATTTAAGTTACATAGTTAAATTTTGGCGAAACAAACAATGTTTACGCTTCTTAAATCAATTAATAAACTTTTATTTTTCTGCATTTAATTCTAATTTTCAATTCTTTACATTGAATATTAACATTATGTTGCATTGAAGGTTCCTTAGTAATCACCTCAAATTTATATTTATTATATAATAAAACAATCATCATTTTAAGTTGGGTTATTGCCAATTGTCTACCTGGACACATACGTAACCCGCCACCAAAATACATGAATGCATTTTTATTATAAATTTCTTCGCTGCTGTTGCTACTATTTGCTAGAAATCTTGAAGGATTAAATTCCATGGGTTCTTTCCAGTAATTTGGATTCTTGTGTAAACCCATCATATTTATCGCTAATTGTGTTGATAATGGAATTTTGTACTCATCAATTTGATCGGAATGTGTCGAGAAACGTGAAATCGTTGCTGTAACAGGCCTGATTCTTAACACTAGAAATATCATAATGCTTAATATGAATAATGTTTAATCAATCAAATTAGATGATTTAAAAGAATACTTACCTTCTTTTATCACAGCTTCAATATATTCAAGTTTATTTAAATCTTCATTGATATTGTTAAAATCAACTCCATGATCAAATACCTTTTCAATTTCATCAACAATACGCTGTTCAACATCTGGATTATTTCCAACACAATGAAGAATGAATGATAAAGCATTTGTGGGCTTTAAAAAAGCCATCATTAGTAACAATTTGTCTTAAAAAAAATAAAATGAATATTTGATATTAGTACATACACTATCAATTCCTTCACTAATCACTTCTACAATATTATCACCAACTTCTTTATCAGTCATAGAATTCTTGTCGCTATTGTTGGAAATACCTTGAGTAATATCTTTTGGTGTATTAGCGATCAATAACATACTTAACATATCAGGTTTTAATTTACTTTTATCGTCGATACTTTCAATCTCTTTTCTACGCTCTTTGACTAAATTGTATGCATAATTTCTCGTCCATATCATGTTCTTGTATAGGTAATTTGTATATATATTTACGAATGGAAGATTACGTATGAATGATGGAACTGATACATAATATTGCACACAGTCAGATGCAATAGCCAAACGATCCAAAAATTCTTCATTTGAATTTTTTTGAATGTTATTTTTATTTGTGATTCTGTTATAGTAAGTTGATAATAAATTAGGTTGTCGGCCAACTATCAGTAACATTGTAGTTTCTGCGAAAATTCTTTTTGCCCAAGTTGCAAAATCAATTTCTACCGATTTTTCTTGCTCATCATGCAAAAATTGTCCTTGTTCTTCGATCAAACTATCCCATAGCTTTTCTAAATCATGAAAAACGTTATTGAGTGTGGTTACGGCAAACCTTAAAGCACTAGGTGACACTGTGGCTCTGATTAAAACTTTCCTAATATAGGACCAAGAATTGAAATCTTCATTAAATAATATTCCATTGTTGCTCTTCTGCAACTCATCTAATCCTTTTCTAGTCGCAACACGAACAAAGTAATTACCATCCTTTGCTGGGCTCATTACTCGTTCGACTATTCGCAGATCACTAATCATCAAGCATTTATCAGATCCAAAATACAATTCAAATATGTCCCCATATTTCAAGCTCGATTGATGAAGCCAAGATGGAATATCCTTCCTATGATAAAAGTATTGATACATGTTACCTATGATAGGCAATGGAAGTGGGCCCGGGTATGGAATTGAACGAGTGAAGTAATTATAATAGAATTTTATAATAGATAACAGAATAATAAAAGTTAAGAGCTTTAAGAGTTCTAAAATTGTCAGATTGAATTCTTTGTAAAATAACATTTCTGAAAACGTGTTTATTTTGAGGATGTGTAAATGAATTATTGATAAACTTGTTTAAAAAGAAACAAATCCCAAAATAAATAAAATAGTGGAATAGGTAATTGTACTAAAGAGAGTTACAATAAAATCATCAAAGGAAACAATGGCAAATGTTTAATAATAAGATTATTTATAAATAATCCCAAATTTTTTATTGACCAATCATGATTATTGCCGATTATTTTATCAATAGTCGATCTTTTTTAAAGTTTTTGCAATATTCAAAATTGATTGGATAACTTCCGATAATGCCCCAACTGAATTTCATACACCGATTCCTACAAAGTTAAGTTCGACTTACCAAAAATGACTATTTTTATATTTTGGTTAGAAGATTTTTTAGTTATGGGGCGGTTTTAAAAAATGGTCGAAAAATATAGAAATTTTATCATGTTTCCGTTCCACTCAGATTTACAAGGTCTTTTATTATGTTATTTATCTGTTATTTCAAAAATTTAGTATCAAAATTTTTTTTGATTATAAAAGGATCTTTATGTTATTATAAATTTGATTAGAAAACCCCGGAACCATGTTTTGTTGTCACCAACCCAATACGGTGAGTGATCGAATTTGAAGTAATATTCAGCAAAAAAATTATTTCTATTAATATTTGATCATTGATTTTTTAATTTGCCAATATCTGCATCAGATAAACTTCCTTTGCTTTTTTTGACTCATAGGACATATGTGCAATAGTTTTACTTATTAAACAGTTGCTAATTATTTGTGATTTAGAATTCGCTTATATTTTTATTATATTATAATAAATCATACAGGGAATCCCATCAAATGTGCATTGGTAATTATATTTACACTTCATGTGCAAAATATATAAAGAACTTTTAATCAGCATTAAGCAGAGTTATCCAATTTTTAGATGCAAGTGTACATTGATATTCACAGTTGATGTTGGAAAATCTCTAGTCCAATAAATGTTTGGCCATTAGCAAAACTTCTACACTGACAATCGTAGATCGTGCAATAGAGTGCATTAAAAAGTCTCTGATAAGACTATATTAATGTTAATATTAGATTAACTTGAATTTTCGTTAGTGCAATGCATAAATATATGGATTGAACTGTGGCTTACATACTTTAAATTGTAGTTTAATTGTTTTGATTGAACCTCAGTTCAAACTCCATTTGAACTGCGATTTAGACAAAAGAGTCAGGATTCGTGTCTTTGTTAATTATGCAAAAATTTTTTTGCCCATTAAATCTACACCATATGTAGCTTAGGTTTTGATAAAGTTCCCAAGCTTTTCTATAGCTTGCTTAAAAACTTCAATTAAAATTTAATTATCGCGTTTTTATAATTTTCATTTATTAATCAACTATAAATGATATAATTATGTAAATTTACATTTATACTGTTGAGACCAAGCTAAAACTGATATAACTTTACTTGTTTTTAATAAAAATGAAAATGTTATCACAACTTTCATCCATATAAAAATTCGCGTACACTTAAGTAATTAGTGAAAATTTGCTTTTATCTAAAGATTAAATTGTTTTACAGTAAAAATTTATAGCAAAACCTAATTTTAATATATAATATAAAAGCAAATCAAATGATTTTTTTTATCATTCGAGATATAGGAAAGCTTGAAATTTTAAATTTCACGTTAACTATTTATTAACGCTAAGCTACATATGATATAAATTTAATGGGTTGTTATTATGTACGTTTTGGTATTTTCATATTAAATAACGAATTTATAAGCCAAACTGGAGATCTATAAACCAGACCGTTCCAATTCCTACATAAAGACAATTTTTTTTTACTAAAAAAATTATTTTGTAAATGTTCAACACTGAACAAAAATAGTATTAAATGACTTATAATGACTGACCAAACGACTTTGATGACTTGTCATCGGTCAATTTAATGATCAATAAGGTGAGCATCAACTTAAAGATTTTACAAAAACCATAAAAATAAAGACAATGACCGAATTTTAATTATGGATCAATAAGTTGAACTACAAGGTCTGTTGGTTTTTTTTTGTTAGAGAAATTGTAAAATATAAAAAGTCTAAATTAATAGATCATAATCAAAAATTTTGACAAGATAATTATATTTGGAGTCTTCAAAGCACAATATTTCATCGGCATAAGTTGACTTAAAATTTCCACAATTAACAGGGTTGTTGCAACAGTGTCTTGCGTTATTTGTAGTAATGCATCCAGATTTTATTTGTGCAATGGATAAGCTCCAACCTTTGCGTACAACAAATACAAATAGCCTTTGAATTACTCTTAACAAGGACAAATAATCTCGAAAATTATGATTTTTCACTTGACGTATTTGTAAACAAGTAATGATAATAATAGTAACTGATAATTTATTTATAATAAAATTTATAAAAAAAGAAAAGATGTAAATATAGATTATGAATCTTTATTGCAATTTAACTAATGACCTAAAGTCATTCAAGTCATGTCATTGAAGTCATGAAATTTATGACCACGTGACCATAGGTTATCGAGAAAATATGGAATATCATGGTCATTACCCGTTGCTGTTAAATATATCTGGTGACTGCTAAATATTATAAGGCTTTATTCCAATAATTTTATTTACTAAAATATTAAATTCGTGTTTTGTAGAATGAGTTAAAAACATGAATTGTACTTTAATTTTCAAGGAAATATATATTGTTCCTAATTTATGGAATAAATTCTAAAGAATGGCGGATTAGAGCACCACCAACAGCAGATAATATTGTATCCACTTAAAAATGATATGAAAACTTAATAGAACTAACGATATTTGTTTTATAACTACTATTATTAAAGGAAATAAGGAAAATATTGAATATCCTGGTTATATTTGTCAGTGTGGTCCATTTATGACTGAAGTAGATGTCATGACCCTTTATCATAATTTGATCACAGCTGAAGCTAAACATCCTGGCTCAAAAACTATTGCTTTGAGGATATAAAAACTTCGAAAGTCATTTGGAGCATGTATCAGGTGGTAATGGTTATATATCATAATTCACACATACCTACAAAAAATAAAAAATTCAAGCGTGATATTCAATTAGTATTACATGTTGCAATCCAAAAATAAGTAAATAAGATTTATTAATACTCACCAGTTATCCAACATTAGTCCTAAACTTTGCTTGCAAACGTTTGTTAACACTCGCAAGTTGCACAATGTTAATCCTAACTTTTACTCATTAAACAAATAAAACATAGCCATTTACCAAAGCACTTGGCTTTAAACAGAAAATAAATAACATTTTATTTTTAAAAAGATAATAATATAGATTTGAATCTTGATGTGGTGTTTTTCCTTCCCTATTCGAACAATTAAGGACTTGAATGAAGTTATCTTCTATCCCATGCTTTTTCAAAAAAAGACTAGAAGTTCATCCACTTTCATTAAGTTTGTTTGCATTTTTGTCTCCTCATATTAGTAATAGTTATCAAGCTAACATATTCAATTAATTAAATCTGGTCTTATATTTATTGTAAATAAAGTAATCAACAAAAAACATATGAAAAATATATAAAGAAATATAATAATAATCTAATATTTTTTATCAATTATCTGAAAAACTTCTAATTCATCAAATCTATTACCATTCACTATATTGATGTTACTATAATCACTTGGTTTATTACTAACACTACCATCTAATTTAAACAAAACATCATGACCATGACCAAAAAATGGCAAATAAGAAGGATTACAACCAACTGCATAATTATTATTGATAACATAACTAAATTGTGCAGTATTGATATTATTTCTATTACTTATATTAAATATAAAACTTTCGGTTGGAGTTTTCCATAGACAACTTCCACTCCAATTCAATGGGTTATAACCACCAACTATTTGCTCTGAATTTTGCATTTTGCCAACTACAAGAGTTTTGTTGAAATTATCACATTTTTGATGAAATGTAGCAGCATTTAAACCATCTCTGCTACTGCGATATAGAAGTTTGAATTCATATTTGACTTCCCTGAAAGAATCATATGGTGGAGTTTTTCTATCAATCCAACTTGCAAAAAGCAAAGTAAGCTTTTTATTGATTGTCAATGATTCAAGTGTTGGTTTCAAATTTGAAATTCTTGATGGTAATAAATTTAATGTTTGTTGCCTATCAGGAAAAAAATAGTATTGTGAAAGGGATCTCCATAAAGTCCTAGGAAAAAGTGTATTATATGGATCAATTTTATCAAAAAAATCCTCTTTAGAGATATCCTGAAACCTTATTAAAGAAATAAGTTCTTTCAATGTGTTGCTCAAATCAACAAATAATGACCAATCTTCAACATTGATATTATTGATTTCTGGATGTTTTGCTAATCCCCACTTAATAATGTTTTCCCAAATAATTATTTCACTAACAGTAAAATCATCTCTTTTGAGAATATCCAATAGAATTGGTTTTTCCAATGATTCAAATTCATCTGATTCAAATAATTTTTCACTATGTTCACAAAACTTTTCCAAATAAAAATTTTTCAATTTATTAAAATTTTTGTTAGCATAAATCAATTGAAGAATTTTAACTGGACTTTCTTTTATATAATCTTCATAATTTTCAATAAAGTATTTCATCATATATTCATAAAGTGACTCAATACCAAGTTCATCTGCTGCAGTTAATAGTCCCAATACTTCAGCACCAGAATAATTTTCAATTTCAATTTTACATGTATATAAAAATCTTTTACAAAATAAATTAATTGTTAAACAAGTTACTATATTATATATTCAATAACAATAAAAAATAATATATATAATAAATTTATTTAAACTTACTTGAGAATAGGGTTGAAAATTTTTTCACTGATATTAGCTTTTTTAATAATATAATATCCATTTTCTTTTGTTGCATCATTTAATGCATCGCTAAAGAATGAACAATGAGCAGATATGATAGATGCATGTGCATGAACTTCTTTAATGTTTGGCTCTACACCAACATATATTTTTACATCATAAAAAT
>CAUDNR010000151.1:0-18305 GCA_958430865.1 Entrophospora sp. SA101 | reverse complement strand
AATAAATAGACTACTATTAATAAAAGGGTATGTATACAATATTGCATTAATTAAATTTTTTCTTTTTCAAAAAAAAAATAGATTATGGTAAATGATAATAATGAAAAATATATCAAGAAAAATTAATAATGTATTTATTATTTTTATTTTTATCAATTACCCAATTCATCAAATTTAGTACCACGTACTTTAAGTCTTTGGGTCACTATAAAATGAAAATAATCATTTATATGAAATAAAAATCGGTATAATAACTCAACAATAGGATTGTTTTATAATTCAAACATTTTATAATTCAAACAGGAGATGTTGGATCTTTTACGAGATTTTAAAGGAATAGAAAATGAGGTCATTGATGGAAATCATTAATAACATCTTGAACCATTGCAAAATATTGAAGAGGTAACTATACCATTATAAGATTGTATTATATATAATAAAGAATAAAACTTATAGCTGTTAAGGCATTAATTTGTGTGATGTGATTGAATAAGTGACATATTGTCAGCAAAATCTCTTTCATTACCATGATGTTTATAGACAATGAAATATCAAATGCTGGCAATTACTGATTGGGTGGACATTTGTGCATGTTTTCTGAATATTATTGATCCATCTTTATTAAGAACGAAAGTATTGGAAATTCTTCCGCAGGTTAGTGATAGATAGATTAAAGTTATTATGTCGTGTATAAACTGATGAGTCTACAGCGGATGTTAAGTTTAGTTTTGGTATGTTACGGCTGAAGGCTTTGGGGCGTCGGCCTGGAAGAGCAATGTCGTAAGATGTTGAAGGTTTCTGCTCCCCATTGCTGTGCGTGACTGTCCAGCCGAAACAGTGCTGAGCAAAGAATTAGAATATCTGATTGTGTTCTGCGCAGATATAATGACATAATATAAAAATTTCATAATCATAGAGCTAATATACTGGTATTTTTATTGTATCTGCTGTAGATGCAAATCGGATATAAAAATGTTGTGGGATTAAAAACGATGAAGGTGTTACATATGGTATAGTATTTCATATTACATACTGAAAATGGTTGTCTTAAAAACGCTAAACAATGTATATGCTATGGAACTAGTTCCAGATCGTTCAAGAGAAAAATAGAAGAGAATCTTAATATGTTGAAGACCAAACTCGAGGTAAGTGTTAGACCATTTTAATTTTCTGTGCAAACGTTTGAAAAACTTACGAATAACGATTTTATATTTAGCACCCGTGTTGGAAATGGATACAAATCTTTATGTTTCCCTTAGGATAAATTTGGAAAGTATTAGCTCTTCAGACCTTACATGGAAAGTTCTGGAAGGGAGCATGGTACTTAGTGACGACTCAGAGATAGTGAGAGGCTTGAGACCAAGCTATAAGCTTATTTTTTTGGTAAGAACAACTTAGTGTTTAGGTTCAAATATCCTGAGTTTATATATTTACATTCGCTACTAGGAACCACGTGAAAATATGAAATGCATTCTTCCCGGTTCGGTTGTATCCAAGTGTGGTGAATTCATGGAAAATTTCAATGGTTCAAGTGTTTCAAGATATATGGAAAATATAAAGAATGGAAAGAGAATGAACCCGAGCTGGTAAAAGCAGAATGTATACTAGCTGTACTGTGAGTAATTTCATCAAGTACTTATCATGATGCGAATAATTATAGGATAAAACTATCCAACATACTATATATTATCTAGTGACGAGATATGGAGCAATCCAGCATTCTCATCTAGTAAATCTCGCAATGATCAAAGTGAAGGGACATATATTACCTACGTGTAGTTCCTTTACTTCAGGCGAGTTTAGGAGGTCTTCCAAATGGCTATGCCTGCTTGAGCATGTGAGAAGATAGCTGATAAAACATTTGTTATGAAAAAGTGAAAAATTTATACTCATCATATCTATTCACCGATTACAGGGCAGAACGTCAAAGTCTAGCAAGTAAGGCTCGACGAAATATAGGAGTGGATGAGGAACGTATGGGAAAAAAGCCTGATGTTATGATGTTGGTAGAGTATCGAGAAAAAATCATAGAGCTTTTATATACTGAATGTTCACGTATTTTCTGTAGCAAAACAAAAAAAGCAGATGATCGTATGAAGTTGTGGGAAGAGACACTAGATGGGTTGAGTTTGGATTTGACATGGAATTTCTCCAGAATAATTCCAGATGTCTTCCAGCTGCACTTATCACTTATTATTGTTTGTTATATATCCATCTCAATACATAACACTGGACATGGGTAACCTGGTACATAGATAAACTCGATAAGTCGGATTTGGCCTAACTCGGATAAAAATTTCCAGCCCTTTTTTTTTTATATTTAAAAATTTCTTAATAAGCCGGACACATATATAAACTCTTGTTAAGCTGTAAGTCGGACAACTCTTCCAGCCAGATAATAATAAATTACTCTCGATAAATCGGTTCACGTGATTTTCGTAAATATTGAGAGATAATCTTTACTATTTTTAGTAATGCATGATCCAATAATAATAAAATTCGTCATTATTCATGATAGATGTTGGGAAAAAAAACAGGTATTCTACCTGATAATGAAGTTGACCGACCTATTGCTATGGAATTTAATCCTGAAATAGATGAAGTACAATTACTTATTGATCAGATCAATGTTAATAATGATGGTAATATTATTACAGCAAGAAGTTACATTGAGATTGATTCTGATTTAGGAACTGAAATGCTTGATGATGACGAAATTATTGCAACAGTTCAATAAGCATCCGAAGAAGGAGAAGAAGAAGAAGAAGAAGATATTGGCTCATCAATACCTAATAAAAACGCTTTAGAAAAGCATTCAAAATCTATATAATTACTTGCAACAGAATAATGATATACACGTAAATAGTTCATTTGTTTCAGGATTAAAAGATTTAAAATGGAAAATTAATAGAATACAAAATAATTCTTTAGAGAATTATTTTTTCAATTATTATTATAAATAAATAAATGATTTAAACATGATTTTCTTATTTTTTTTTTTGTAAAATTGCATATTTTGGATAAGTCGGATCTCTTGATAAGTCGGACGCCATGTCCAGCCATTTGTGTCCGACTCATCAAGTTTATCTATGTAGTATCCAATGGAAAGATTTGTGAAGTGGTACGTTCTAAATAACAAATTTCAAAGATCAGATTACTAAATAGATCAGTTTCTCTCATCTCCAGTACATGACTGAAATAAACCAGAAACTATTTGGAACAAATCTGAAGGAAACATCAAATTGTTCTGAAAGCCACATCTTTTACCTATTAAAGAGAGATCGTACTCACCATCACAAGTATTGTAACTCCTCAAATTTCACTATTGAGCAAACATGCCATCCAAACCAGCTTGTAGTAAGATTTCTATTTATTTATGTTTTCAATTTTAAAAAAAATTCTAGTCTTTTGATACATTAGAATATGGAAACTTCAAGCAGAACATAGACTGTTGATTAATTCAAGTTGAGGATGAATGTCGAAAGAATCATAGGATGAGGAAATAAAAAATAGGTTTGGATTATGTTGGATCAAGATTTTTGCTATAGCAAATAAATAAGATTCATATCATGGACATTGAAAGTGATAAAGAAATTCTATAGGTTTGGATTATGTTGGATCAAGATTTTTGCTATAGCAAATAAATAAGATTCATATCATGGACATTGAAAGTGATAAAGAAATTCTAGATGTGATTTAAGTTACATAGTTAAATTTTGGCGAAACAAACAATGTTTACGCTTCTTAAATCAATTAATAAACTTTTATTTTTCTGCATTTAATTCTAATTTTCAATTCTTTACATTGAATATTAACATTATGTTGCATTGAAGGTTCCTTAGTAATCACCTCAAATTTATATTTATTATATAATAAAACAATCATCATTTTAAGTTGGGTTATTGCCAATTGTCTACCTGGACACATACGTAACCCGCCACCAAAATACATGAATGCATTTTTATTATAAATTTCTTCGCTGCTGTTGCTACTATTTGCTAGAAATCTTGAAGGATTAAATTCCATGGGTTCTTTCCAGTAATTTGGATTCTTGTGTAAACCCATCATATTTATCGCTAATTGTGTTGATAATGGAATTTTGTACTCATCAATTTGATCGGAATGTGTCGAGAAACGTGAAATCGTTGCTGTAACAGGCCTGATTCTTAACACTAGAAATATCATAATGCTTAATATGAATAATGTTTAATCAATCAAATTAGATGATTTAAAAGAATACTTACCTTCTTTTATCACAGCTTCAATATATTCAAGTTTATTTAAATCTTCATTGATATTGTTAAAATCAACTCCATGATCAAATACCTTTTCAATTTCATCAACAATACGCTGTTCAACATCTGGATTATTTCCAACACAATGAAGAATGAATGATAAAGCATTTGTGGGCTTTAAAAAAGCCATCATTAGTAACAATTTGTCTTAAAAAAAATAAAATGAATATTTGATATTAGTACATACACTATCAATTCCTTCACTAATCACTTCTACAATATTATCACCAACTTCTTTATCAGTCATAGAATTCTTGTCGCTATTGTTGGAAATACCTTGAGTAATATCTTTTGGTGTATTAGCGATCAATAACATACTTAACATATCAGGTTTTAATTTACTTTTATCGTCGATACTTTCAATCTCTTTTCTACGCTCTTTGACTAAATTGTATGCATAATTTCTCGTCCATATCATGTTCTTGTATAGGTAATTTGTATATATATTTACGAATGGAAGATTACGTATGAATGATGGAACTGATACATAATATTGCACACAGTCAGATGCAATAGCCAAACGATCCAAAAATTCTTCATTTGAATTTTTTTGAATGTTATTTTTATTTGTGATTCTGTTATAGTAAGTTGATAATAAATTAGGTTGTCGGCCAACTATCAGTAACATTGTAGTTTCTGCGAAAATTCTTTTTGCCCAAGTTGCAAAATCAATTTCTACCGATTTTTCTTGCTCATCATGCAAAAATTGTCCTTGTTCTTCGATCAAACTATCCCATAGCTTTTCTAAATCATGAAAAACGTTATTGAGTGTGGTTACGGCAAACCTTAAAGCACTAGGTGACACTGTGGCTCTGATTAAAACTTTCCTAATATAGGACCAAGAATTGAAATCTTCATTAAATAATATTCCATTGTTGCTCTTCTGCAACTCATCTAATCCTTTTCTAGTCGCAACACGAACAAAGTAATTACCATCCTTTGCTGGGCTCATTACTCGTTCGACTATTCGCAGATCACTAATCATCAAGCATTTATCAGATCCAAAATACAATTCAAATATGTCCCCATATTTCAAGCTCGATTGATGAAGCCAAGATGGAATATCCTTCCTATGATAAAAGTATTGATACATGTTACCTATGATAGGCAATGGAAGTGGGCCCGGGTATGGAATTGAACGAGTGAAGTAATTATAATAGAATTTTATAATAGATAACAGAATAATAAAAGTTAAGAGCTTTAAGAGTTCTAAAATTGTCAGATTGAATTCTTTGTAAAATAACATTTCTGAAAACGTGTTTATTTTGAGGATGTGTAAATGAATTATTGATAAACTTGTTTAAAAAGAAACAAATCCCAAAATAAATAAAATAGTGGAATAGGTAATTGTACTAAAGAGAGTTACAATAAAATCATCAAAGGAAACAATGGCAAATGTTTAATAATAAGATTATTTATAAATAATCCCAAATTTTTTATTGACCAATCATGATTATTGCCGATTATTTTATCAATAGTCGATCTTTTTTAAAGTTTTTGCAATATTCAAAATTGATTGGATAACTTCCGATAATGCCCCAACTGAATTTCATACACCGATTCCTACAAAGTTAAGTTCGACTTACCAAAAATGACTATTTTTATATTTTGGTTAGAAGATTTTTTAGTTATGGGGCGGTTTTAAAAAATGGTCGAAAAATATAGAAATTTTATCATGTTTCCGTTCCACTCAGATTTACAAGGTCTTTTATTATGTTATTTATCTGTTATTTCAAAAATTTAGTATCAAAATTTTTTTTGATTATAAAAGGATCTTTATGTTATTATAAATTTGATTAGAAAACCCCGGAACCATGTTTTGTTGTCACCAACCCAATACGGTGAGTGATCGAATTTGAAGTAATATTCAGCAAAAAAATTATTTCTATTAATATTTGATCATTGATTTTTTAATTTGCCAATATCTGCATCAGATAAACTTCCTTTGCTTTTTTTGACTCATAGGACATATGTGCAATAGTTTTACTTATTAAACAGTTGCTAATTATTTGTGATTTAGAATTCGCTTATATTTTTATTATATTATAATAAATCATACAGGGAATCCCATCAAATGTGCATTGGTAATTATATTTACACTTCATGTGCAAAATATATAAAGAACTTTTAATCAGCATTAAGCAGAGTTATCCAATTTTTAGATGCAAGTGTACATTGATATTCACAGTTGATGTTGGAAAATCTCTAGTCCAATAAATGTTTGGCCATTAGCAAAACTTCTACACTGACAATCGTAGATCGTGCAATAGAGTGCATTAAAAAGTCTCTGATAAGACTATATTAATGTTAATATTAGATTAACTTGAATTTTCGTTAGTGCAATGCATAAATATATGGATTGAACTGTGGCTTACATACTTTAAATTGTAGTTTAATTGTTTTGATTGAACCTCAGTTCAAACTCCATTTGAACTGCGATTTAGACAAAAGAGTCAGGATTCGTGTCTTTGTTAATTATGCAAAAATTTTTTTGCCCATTAAATCTACACCATATGTAGCTTAGGTTTTGATAAAGTTCCCAAGCTTTTCTATAGCTTGCTTAAAAACTTCAATTAAAATTTAATTATCGCGTTTTTATAATTTTCATTTATTAATCAACTATAAATGATATAATTATGTAAATTTACATTTATACTGTTGAGACCAAGCTAAAACTGATATAACTTTACTTGTTTTTAATAAAAATGAAAATGTTATCACAACTTTCATCCATATAAAAATTCGCGTACACTTAAGTAATTAGTGAAAATTTGCTTTTATCTAAAGATTAAATTGTTTTACAGTAAAAATTTATAGCAAAACCTAATTTTAATATATAATATAAAAGCAAATCAAATGATTTTTTTTATCATTCGAGATATAGGAAAGCTTGAAATTTTAAATTTCACGTTAACTATTTATTAACGCTAAGCTACATATGATATAAATTTAATGGGTTGTTATTATGTACGTTTTGGTATTTTCATATTAAATAACGAATTTATAAGCCAAACTGGAGATCTATAAACCAGACCGTTCCAATTCCTACATAAAGACAATTTTTTTTTACTAAAAAAATTATTTTGTAAATGTTCAACACTGAACAAAAATAGTATTAAATGACTTATAATGACTGACCAAACGACTTTGATGACTTGTCATCGGTCAATTTAATGATCAATAAGGTGAGCATCAACTTAAAGATTTTACAAAAACCATAAAAATAAAGACAATGACCGAATTTTAATTATGGATCAATAAGTTGAACTACAAGGTCTGTTGGTTTTTTTTTGTTAGAGAAATTGTAAAATATAAAAAGTCTAAATTAATAGATCATAATCAAAAATTTTGACAAGATAATTATATTTGGAGTCTTCAAAGCACAATATTTCATCGGCATAAGTTGACTTAAAATTTCCACAATTAACAGGGTTGTTGCAACAGTGTCTTGCGTTATTTGTAGTAATGCATCCAGATTTTATTTGTGCAATGGATAAGCTCCAACCTTTGCGTACAACAAATACAAATAGCCTTTGAATTACTCTTAACAAGGACAAATAATCTCGAAAATTATGATTTTTCACTTGACGTATTTGTAAACAAGTAATGATAATAATAGTAACTGATAATTTATTTATAATAAAATTTATAAAAAAAGAAAAGATGTAAATATAGATTATGAATCTTTATTGCAATTTAACTAATGACCTAAAGTCATTCAAGTCATGTCATTGAAGTCATGAAATTTATGACCACGTGACCATAGGTTATCGAGAAAATATGGAATATCATGGTCATTACCCGTTGCTGTTAAATATATCTGGTGACTGCTAAATATTATAAGGCTTTATTCCAATAATTTTATTTACTAAAATATTAAATTCGTGTTTTGTAGAATGAGTTAAAAACATGAATTGTACTTTAATTTTCAAGGAAATATATATTGTTCCTAATTTATGGAATAAATTCTAAAGAATGGCGGATTAGAGCACCACCAACAGCAGATAATATTGTATCCACTTAAAAATGATATGAAAACTTAATAGAACTAACGATATTTGTTTTATAACTACTATTATTAAAGGAAATAAGGAAAATATTGAATATCCTGGTTATATTTGTCAGTGTGGTCCATTTATGACTGAAGTAGATGTCATGACCCTTTATCATAATTTGATCACAGCTGAAGCTAAACATCCTGGCTCAAAAACTATTGCTTTGAGGATATAAAAACTTCGAAAGTCATTTGGAGCATGTATCAGGTGGTAATGGTTATATATCATAATTCACACATACCTACAAAAAATAAAAAATTCAAGCGTGATATTCAATTAGTATTACATGTTGCAATCCAAAAATAAGTAAATAAGATTTATTAATACTCACCAGTTATCCAACATTAGTCCTAAACTTTGCTTGCAAACGTTTGTTAACACTCGCAAGTTGCACAATGTTAATCCTAACTTTTACTCATTAAACAAATAAAACATAGCCATTTACCAAAGCACTTGGCTTTAAACAGAAAATAAATAACATTTTATTTTTAAAAAGATAATAATATAGATTTGAATCTTGATGTGGTGTTTTTCCTTCCCTATTCGAACAATTAAGGACTTGAATGAAGTTATCTTCTATCCCATGCTTTTTCAAAAAAAGACTAGAAGTTCATCCACTTTCATTAAGTTTGTTTGCATTTTTGTCTCCTCATATTAGTAATAGTTATCAAGCTAACATATTCAATTAATTAAATCTGGTCTTATATTTATTGTAAATAAAGTAATCAACAAAAAACATATGAAAAATATATAAAGAAATATAATAATAATCTAATATTTTTTATCAATTATCTGAAAAACTTCTAATTCATCAAATCTATTACCATTCACTATATTGATGTTACTATAATCACTTGGTTTATTACTAACACTACCATCTAATTTAAACAAAACATCATGACCATGACCAAAAAATGGCAAATAAGAAGGATTACAACCAACTGCATAATTATTATTGATAACATAACTAAATTGTGCAGTATTGATATTATTTCTATTACTTATATTAAATATAAAACTTTCGGTTGGAGTTTTCCATAGACAACTTCCACTCCAATTCAATGGGTTATAACCACCAACTATTTGCTCTGAATTTTGCATTTTGCCAACTACAAGAGTTTTGTTGAAATTATCACATTTTTGATGAAATGTAGCAGCCTTTAAACCATCTCTGCTACTGCGATATAGAAGTTTGAATTCATATTTGACTTCCCTGAAAGAATCATATGGTGGAGTTTTTCTATCAATCCAACTTGCAAAAAGCAAAGTAAGCTTTTTATTGATTGTCAATGATTCAAGTGTTGGTTTCAAATTTGAAATTCTTGATGGTAATAAATTTAATGTTTGTTGCCTATCAGGAAAAAAATAGTATTGTGAAAGGGATCTCCATAAAGTCCTAGGAAAAAGTGTATTATATGGATCAATTTTATCAAAAAAATCCTCTTTAGAGATATCCTGAAACCTTATTAAAGAAATAAGTTCTTTCAATGTGTTGCTCAAATCAACAAATAATGACCAATCTTCAACATTGATATTATTGATTTCTGGATGTTTTGCTAATCCCCACTTAATAATGTTTTCCCAAATAATTATTTCACTAACAGTAAAATCATCTCTTTTGAGAATATCCAATAGAATTGGTTTTTCCAATGATTCAAATTCATCTGATTCAAATAATTTTTCACTATGTTCACAAAACTTTTCCAAATAAAAATTTTTCAATTTATTAAAATTTTTGTTAGCATAAATCAATTGAAGAATTTTAACTGGACTTTCTTTTATATAATCTTCATAATTTTCAATAAAGTATTTCATCATATATTCATAAAGTGACTCAATACCAAGTTCATCTGCTGCAGTTAATAGTCCCAATACTTCAGCACCAGAATAATTTTCAATTTCAATTTTACATGTATATAAAAATCTTTTACAAAATAAATTAATTGTTAAACAAGTTACTATATTATATATTCAATAACAATAAAAAATAATATATATAATAAATTTATTTAAACTTACTTGAGAATAGGGTTGAAAATTTTTTCACTGATATTAGCTTTTTTAATAATATAATATCCATTTTCTTTTGTTGCATCATTTAATGCATCGCTAAAGAATGAACAATGAGCAGATATGATAGATGCATGTGCATGAACTTCTTTAATGTTTGGCTCTACACCAACATATATTTTTACATCATAAAAATTTTCAGTATTTAACAATCTTTCATTTTCATTAAAATATTTTTCGAATATTGAATTCATTTTAATATTACAATTAAATCATAAAAAGGAATCCCAAACATTTGATAAACGGATCGACAGCATATATTGTAAACAAAACGTCATATTTTAATTGTAAGCCACATTCACATTATTGGCTAATGCAAGAGAATCAAGAGTAAAAAAGTGAGATACTAATGTAATTTATTATCATCATAATTATCATATATTTGCTTTAGATATTAATCCATTATTATAATATTTAAAAAAATAATAGCTTATTGAAAAATAATAAATATAACAGTTGTCTTATAATGAGAAGGCATAAATTTTTGAATAATATAATTTAAAAGAAATTTTATTAAATCATCAATTATATTAATTGGTGTATTATATTAAATTTATATCAAAATATATTATATTCATTTTTACGCCTGGAATTATAGTGTAGAATTCAGTGGCATAGACACTTAATTGAGATGGATCCATTTAGAATAACAAAAGAAGAAAAAAACACATTTGCTCAAAAAAAAAAAAAAATAATACAATACTCGTAGAAGGATTAGGGATGGGGACGGTTTATGTCACGTCCAGCGACGAATAATATTTTTATAATTGATCCGTGACGATCAATATACTAAATTACAGGTGACATTTATATTGCCAAAACAAGACAAATTAATTGTCACTTATAATTTAGTAATTAATCGTCACGGATCAATTATAAAAATATTATTCGTCGCCGGACGTGACATAAACCGTCCCCATCCCTAAGAAGGATTAATAGCCTTTATTGTACCCTTTAACAATTTATAACAACAATCAGAATATTTTAATGTTGAATTTATAAAAAAAATATTGATATAGTTAAACGTTTGTTAAGGCGTACAGTTTTATCAAAAGTCTGACTTTTATTAACTAAAACTGTACATTTTAACGAATGTTTACTGTAAGTCAAATTTGGTTTTTTTACCAGTATAACAATTCTTTCTAGTTGTACACAAACCGATACAAGTGGATCTAATTTTTTTTTATATCGCATACCTTTAATATTAGGTCACAATATATATATATTGTGACCTACATTTGAGTGCGGCCAATTTTTAATTTTTAGCCGCCCAGATGGGATGATTATAGTCTAGAAATTCGTATGTGGCCAATTTTTGTTGTCAGGCCACATGCGAACTATCATCAGGATAACGATGTGGCTAATTCTGAATTTTTGGCCTCATTCGAATGTGGCGGATTCCACGTTTTTGGCCACATTTGAACTTTCATATATCTCGTGCCAATTGTGAGGGCTATGCCAGAACTGGATGCAAGGCGTCCTAGCTTGCAAATGCGTATTGATGTAATTTTTCATAAAATAAACTATTTCATGATCATATGCTAGTAGTCTAATAAATCAATGAAAAACATATAAATAGACCCTCTATCCCCCCACTTTGCATTAAAAAATCAATTCGTAAAAAAATACGTATCCCCTATACCACTATAAACAATACATTTTCTAGGCAAAGAAATGTCGAATTGGCAATCTGTATTTTGGCTTTTATGTTGCATTTGAATACTGGAGTTGAGGTATGTAATGCCGAAATAGTATTCGTGATCTGATTTTGGATGATGCATTGATCAAGTAGTCTAATAAATTGCTACAAAAACATATAGATAGACCCTCTATCCCCCCAATTCGTATCAAAAAATACACCAATTTCGCTTTTTACGTTCCATTCAAATTCAAGAATGAGGCACGATGTGTTGAAATAGTATTCGTGATCCGGTTTTTCGTGATGCATTCGAATACTGATCGAGGATGAGGCACGATGTGCTGAAATAGTATACCTATTTGGTGACCCGTCAAAGCATAATTTTTATAATATATCTTTCTATAATAAATTTACCTTGGTGGCCCACCGATTTTTCTTAGAATTTTGATACTCCGAATAGTGTACTCTTGGTGACCCATCAAAGCATAATTATATATTATATATTTCTGTATTAATTATACCTTGATGGCCCACCGAAAGTGTGCTATGCTTTGACGCTCTGGAACACTTTCTCGCATAGTTAGGTACTACCACTTCATGTCAAAAAAATAGTCTATGCTTTGGAGTACCACCTTTACGTATTACTGGATCGAAAATTTTGATTACTTTTACGTATCAAAAAATTGGATTGAAAAATTTTAATTGTATACTTTTCTGTATCAAAAAAATTGGAACATACTTTGAAAATTTTATTGCACTTTTGCGTATCAATTTTACGTATTAGTATCAAAAAATTGGATCAAAAAAATCAAATCGCACTTTGAAGTATTACTGGATCGAAAAATTGGATCACACTTTTACGTATTACATATAAAAAATTGGATTGCACTTTTGTGTATTACTGTATCAAGAATTTTGATTATTTTTCACCATAACGAAAATTTTAATCTCGATCAGAATCGCACGACACAAAAATCCCCTTGGTCTAGGTACCTTGTATTATTTTCCTGGAATTATTTTTTGATTTGAATTTTTTCACGCATTTATTGTAAGAGGCGACAAAAATCCCCTTATCTGAAATGAATGATTAGTTTAATGTAACAATATACCTCCTGCCAGAGGTACGCTACTTAACTAGATCATTGGTTGATTGAATTAGTCGGTACATTTTGAGTTAGTATTGGCAACGGGTATTGAGTCAAAGAGTTCTTGAATTTCATTTGTTTATATGACGGAAGTATTGGAGTCCCTGCTTTATCAAAACCAGTTCCACTATATGGTTTGCGATCAATCTTATAAGTACTTTTCCATACTCGTTTATCTTTGGTCCTTCTTTTTTTCGCCTACTTTTGATAGTATAACCGCACCAATTACCCACTATCGCATTAAACAGTTTAACTGTAGCATTGAGATTAGTGTTGATTTCCAAAACTCGAGAGTTTCGCAACCGTGCGAAAGTCAAAAGGTTTCGCCATAAGTCGAAACTAGTTTTGATTTTTGACTATTGACTTTTGATTTAGTTTTGACATATAACTTTTAATTTTAGTTTTGACTTTCACCTCTTCAAAATAGTTTTGGCGACCAACACTAATTGAGATCAGGGATTTCCTTAGCTCGAGACTTAAATCCAAAGAGTAACAATGCATCTTGTCGAATTTTTTCCGTGTTTGTTCGAACGCTTTTGACACATCATCACCCAAGAGAATTTTTGTATCATCGATATCAGAAAAGCCTAATGATTGGTATAGGTCATGAACCGCTTCCCATTGTTTTGCCGAATAGGATTTACACAAATCATTTGAGGCTGGATCCAAAGAATCTTGCATTGCATAACTTCTTTGATTTTCAGATTTTCTATGGCTTTAATCGTATTAAACCCTTGTCTTCGAAATAAGCAAGTCTTCTAAAATGTTGTAAAGGTTCAGGACTATTAAAATTTTTTACAAAATCTACATCACAGAGTTTAGTACAGTCTGTATGATCCATACCCAAATCTTGAATGTCATCTTTACCTCCAATATCACCCGAAGCACATGTTCTCCATAAATAATATCGTTGCAGAATCATCTTATCAGCAAATAAATGTGTAGGAATCTGCTTAAGTAATTCAGCTTCATTGGGACCAATATCTGGAGAATTGGCTATTAATTCTGGATCAGCAACTTCGATTTTTTTTGCAACTCCTTTAATATCATTAGATACATTTACACGATCAGCCTTAGCCAAGTTGGAATTTTCTACTGAAAATAGATCAAGAGATGCTCCAGTACTAGCGATAGGACTGCAAAGAATTTCGGGAAAATATTTGGCTGATAAGCGTCTCTGATATTCGACCTCTATATAAGTTTCTACCGCTGGTGATGAGTCAAGAGCATAACAATCAGCAATTTTGTTCCATTCACGACATCCCTTTATAGCAACTGGTAAGTCTCCAGGTCTTAAGGCTGAAAGTTCTGCGCGAATAAGGTCACGATTTGGATCTTTAAAAATTCCAGGTTTTTTATTATTATAAAGAGAAATAATGCGACATGGGCAATCACGAATTCGATAAAGCATTTGTGCAAAAGCTTCAACATGAACTCCTGTATTGATGTTACTAATTGCTATAATTGCATCAAAATGATTAGGAACTTCAAAGGAGATACCAGCTTCCACAGTGCTTGTATAAATTACGCAATCATGACCACTCCAGGTAGAATTAATATCAGCAAAATCCTCTTGACGTTGTTTTCCATCTATTTGACCAAAATAAACACGTGTCAAGATAGGTGAAACATCTGGTTTTCGTAACTTGTAGGTTGAAGTGTCAAAGCTCGAGATTTTTGCATAAAGTCACAGAAAATATAACACGCTTACCTTCTTGAAGCATCCAAAGTCCTTTACGCATAGCCTCTGCTCCTTTGTCTGGGCCATAAAGAATTTTTACAGATTCACCTTTACGTGTCTGATACTTGTTATCAAAAATTTGTATATCTTTACCTCGATATTGTCTTAAAAAGGTTAAAGTCGATTCATTCGCAAAAGCATCCATAGCTACAACGTGAACAGTAACTTCAACAAATCACACATAGCATTTTCTGATTCTCGGGCATGGATCCCACTGGACATTTGACGCATGATAGCGTTCACTCCATGTAAGATAACTACATAAGAACGACCTCCATAAAGAGAAAGACGATGTGTACTTTCGACCTTGACGATGATAACACCCAGTCTTGTATAGCTAAATCACCTCCATTTTCCTGATAATGGCACACGTGAAGTCCTGAATTTTGTAATATTTCAACTTTAGCTTTAGTCTCATTGCTAAGAGTTTTACGATATGAAATCCAGTTAAAACAAGATAAATTTGCTTAACTTTTGGCTAAAGAATTAAGAATCTCTCTTAAAGTTTTTGTTTTTTCTGTAGCAACAGGTGAACGAGTTAAGGTTGTAATGGGTTCCTCACTCGAGAAATCCGGATAAGCTTCTGGTGCAACTTTCATCTCTTCAACATTAATATTTTTTCCAGATAAATTTACAAGTGGATGTGGATGCTTTACAATATTAACTATTCTTTTACTTAATCCTAAGCACGATTCTAGAGTTCATGGTGGACAAATCCAATGACCCAACGTCTTGATTTACTTTGTAGAATCGCATTGAGACATAAGATAGACCGTTTTGATTCTGAAAAGTATTATGCTGAGGGCGATACTTCTGATTTCGAGCCTGAATCTCAAATTTCTACGCCTCGATCAAAGAATAATAATAACGATCTTTCAAAAACAGTGCATTCAGTGCATTATAATCCTTTCGATTCCCAGATCACGGAAATAGATTCAATGTTGGCAGTATTTTTAGAATACCAGTACCGATCCAACGGAATATCTTCTCAAGATGGGAAAAATCTCGCCTAGAAAGTTCGTGAGTCTAATATCATAAGATTTAAATTCGTAATTATCATAATTTTTTTTCTTTGCAAGATATAATTTCCGTTCAAGATGCCTTCAAAAATTTTGCTTATAATTAGCAAGCTCATCATCACTAATAATATGATCGCCTCATATTCATGTAAACAATCTCTAGGGTAAATATACTGTTCAGATGAGTTATAGTAACATGAGTGACAATATCCATAGTATAAGAAAGATTCCATGTTTATCGGTAATATATTAAAAAATATTTATCTTCAATTTACCCCTGAAGTCTCATGAGTCTGAATAGTCTGATTCTAAGTCAACTAGCTCTGAGACTGATGCTTCGATATTATTATTTCAGAGTAATAAAGCTTCGAAAAGCCATCATCCTTGACAATAAATAATGATTTGTGTGGATGTATGATTTCCATTCCATCATCGATCGTCCATTGAAAATCGCTTAATATCATTCGTCCAATCATTAGACTTCACAAATACATTTTAATCCAATGTCATGTAATTAGTTTTAGTAATGATTTGGGCTTGCCTTTTGATTTCCGTGATTATAGAATCAAATTCCGAATTTCTTCCTTGATAGCTTCAAATTTCGTGATTCTAGAATCAAATTTTTCTTTCTTTGCAAACTGTTCTAATTCTTTGTCTCTTGCAATCTCTTGTCCCAATAAATCTAATTCGGATTGCATGTCTGTTAATGATTCAATGACTCTTGTAATCTCTTGTCCTAATAAATCTAATTCGGATTGCGTGTTTGATGATGATTCTTTGACTCTTGGGATCTTTTGTCTCGATAAATCTAATTCGTATAGCATGTTTGATAATAATTTTTTTATATAATACATAGATTTATTCAAATCAAATTAATGCATGGAGTGTACCTTCTACAAAATAGAAAAATTTGAAATCATTCGCCCATATAGATATGTCAAATATGACTCGCAAATCGAGGAAAATGCTAAAGATCGATATCATCGAAAAGTCGTCATCCTTGACAATAACTAATGATTTCGTGAATATATGATTCTATTCTATCATTGATCATCCATAGAAAATCGTTTAATATGAGTCAAAAGACTCTATGCTCCACATATTATTCGTCCAATCACGAGGCTTTGCAAATGCATTTTATCTAATGTCGTGTATTATATAAGATGTGCCAAAGTTTCGATTTACCTATCAGAATGAATACATAAATAATTATGATTGGCAAAGGTAATGGATCGTCCATAGTAGATGATTTTTAATGAGCTAACCGTGTAATTCGAAAAAAACCAATGATTATTGATAACTTTAATGATGTGTACTCACAGCAGATTGAACATCCGCACTGGAGAAACTCTGAAATGCATATAAAAACAACTCAAATTCGAATTCGTATAATTTTTCTACTTCATAACTATAAAATTCGAATAAATACAATAAAAATTTGTTGAATCAATCAAATCCACGTTAATAAATAAAACGTAGTAAATCAATTAAACTTTGTAAATTAATCAAAAATCACATTAATAAATAAATCAGTAAAACGTAGTAAATCAATTAAAAACCACCATGTTAAAAAATAAAATCATATTAAACATCATTCTTACATTTATCGAATCAAAGGTTTGTTAAGACTCTTGTATCAACTATAGATTTAGAGATGTAGTATTCTTGTAGAGCTATTGGACTAACTGATTTTTAACTGGTGTAATCTTTTTTTTGCTTGTAATAATGTGAATATACATCAAATAAAGTTGTATTTTACCATAATTTGAGTTTTATTTTTCGACTTTATTTGATATATATACACTACCCAGAAAAAAGTAATTGGACATTAAATACCCAAAAACATACATAATATCCACACATAAAATTTATATCATTTTATAGCTTAGGTTTTGAAGAATATTTATGTAAAATTTTATTTTTTCAGCTTATGTGAAACTTTTAATAAATAAAAAAATACGAATTTCAACCAAAATTTTTTTTCCATTTTGATCGTCAAAATTAAATTGGGAACAAAAAAAATCAATATTCAGTTGGCCATCCTTCATTAGAAATGCATGCTTCAATTTTTTTTGGCATGCTTTCAATGAGTGTATAGTGCCGATCATCTAAAGACATCACAAAATGTTGCCAATCTTTAAATGCTGATACTTCACTAAATATGCGCTATTTTACCAAAAACTCTCTATTTTTGCAATCTTCTGGACATGAAAATTACTGTAATAGAAAGTTTTTTTTGAGTTATTTAGGAAAAAAAAAAGTTTTAATGGTTTAAAGTTATGTAACTTTATTATGTTATTTGAAATTTCGGCAACCATCTAAACCGTGATTTACCGATTAT
>CAUDNR010000150.1:1043-30740 GCA_958430865.1 Entrophospora sp. SA101 | reverse complement strand
CAATAAATTTAAAATTGATGACATATTTTCAATTTCGTTGGAATTAATATCATAATCAGGTAAGATACCAGTTTTTTCCAGCAGTTAACTATAGTTTGACTGGTAACTTTTTTCCAAGCTTTTGCTGTAAATTTAATTGTATGTTTAATTGAAATTTTTTATATTCTTGGCCATTTCTCTCTTCTTCATAATCACTAATTTTTTTTTGCAAGAAAAATTTTTTGTAGTTCACCTTGAAGCTGTTAATTATCCCGGCATCACATTGTTGTAAAAATGTTGTTGTGTTTGGTGGTAAGAAGTAAACTCTTACATTAGTTAAATTTGTTGATTCAGAAATAGAATGAGTGGGAGCATTGTGACAATAAACCGCGTTCAAATTATTGTTATTAACATTAATAATTGACTCAATTTCTTAATTTGGTAATGATTAACTCATATCATGATCGTTGGCCGTTATAGTTATAGACTAACATATAACAATAAAACATATGAGAGAATTTCCAGAGGCTGGCCGTTATACACTATAGGAAATTTAATTAAGAAAACCGTTATAGAGTAAGGTTTTTATATAGTAAAAATTTGGTTTCTGATTTACAGCGCGTTATATAATGGGGGCCGTTATAGAGAGAGTGAACTGTACATTGAAGTTTTGGCATCACCAGCAAAGTTCAGGAAATTTTTTATTTTATTTATCATACAATTCATATCAATAAAAAAATGGCCTTTACAATAAAGATCCATATGAGACATAATTTCCATTATATTTAATTGAACCTTCCTATACAAGAAAAAGAAAAAGAAAAAGAGACGAGTTACTGTGCGTGTTTAGTCAAGTTGTTTCCGAATAGAACCTTGAAACATTTTTAAAACTAATGATCACTGCTAGTGATTTACGTGAAAGTTAAGCTTTATCAACAATCAATTGTTCTACATTTGATAATAAACAAGAATTGATATATTTCTTTTTTTCAATTTAAAGAAATTTGTGACAAAAGCCTTTATGGGGATTGTTATTGATGAGCTTCATCGAATATTTTCATGTAACGAACGAACTTGATTATTTCTGGTTTGTTTGCACACATAACAGTAATACGTAACACAAAGTATAAAAATGGAAAGATTTGTGAATCTATCATTTTCACCATCATCCAAACAAATTATATTGTCATTTGTAACTTTGTCATCTAAACAAAGATTTGAATACATGTAAACCAACTTAATCCGTCATTTTGTTGGTCAAACTGTGAACAAAGTCAAAATGGCACCAATTTCTTCTGGATTGGCATAAAGTTTAGCAGCAAGTTCAGAGAGTACTGGCACCTCGTTTCTTAAAGCAGACCATCACGTAGTAGAATATTTTGCAGTTTCGTCTGACCATAATGCATTAAACACTCTCGATTCGCTTTGGTATTAAAAGTGGGTCTGGGAAGAATTTTTTAATTGCATTAACTGTATATATTACAATCAATATGTACAATGTTGATCATAGTAATAATAATACTAGAGTTTTTTTTTTTGTAATTAAAAAATTCCGTATTCTACAAAAAAGTTTTTTAGTTCATTTTCATATGTAAATTCCTTGGAATATAGCGTTATCTTCTATTAAAAGCCCCTAAAAGCCATTTACTATTGTATCTTTCGGAATTGAGGTTTTTTCTACCAAATAAAAAAAAATCCCGAAAAAAAATTATTATTTTTGGTGAACTTGGTGAACTCTATCTATCTACTATTAAAGAAAAACGAAGCTGCACCATTAAAAATTTCTAATGAATCTTTTTTTATATTGAAAGAGGTTTCTAAGTAAGTTATCCAAAAATGGCATTATGCTTTCACTTTAAAACAAGATTCTTTTTATAAATGTTTTGAGAAGATGTAAAAATAAATATGTTCAATTGACAAAAGTTATACTACACTGAATCCGATGTTCATTATACGATTTGAATACATACATTAATACATGACACAGGATAGTATATTAAAATTAAAGAATATTATATGTAAAAAATGTAATATACTTTATCATTATTATAAAAAATTAATATAATATATAATAGTTCGGAAAAATGCAATTTTCCCTTAAATATTAATATTAATATGAACATTAATATTAATATAGAACACTGCAATTTTCCGATACTATTTTCCTTACGTTTAGAATTTTTTCCTTGGATTCTTTTTTTATAGAATTTCATTATTTTTTAAAAAACAAATAATATTTAATGATCGATACATGCAAAACAAACAACTAAAATTATTACAAAAATTTTCTTACAAAAATTCTCATTACAATGATCAAATCAATTATTATTATTATCTTTTTCGTATTCTTAAATACATTAATCAAATCTGTATATTTTCAAAAAGCACTTGACGAATCCTCGATATTTCGCTACCAAAACAACCCACTCGGTATCTTGGGTAAAAGCAACAGACCACTGACTGATGATAAATATCAAGTAGAATATTTATATAACTTGAATAAATTAGGTAAAGCTCCTTCAGAAGTGAAGGCTTTGGATAAAACTTTTGCTGAAAGAACTATAACCGAATTTTATGTTGCTCAACCTATGAGGAGCTATTACTGTAATCAAACAGACTTATTAATCTTAATTTCTTTAATTAATTGTTTTTTTTTTTTTTTTTGAACCAATTGCTATATCAAAAACAATAATCTATTTCTAGCAAATAGGGATAACAGCGCAATGGCGCCATATAATTCCCAAGATCGTCTTGTAACGAAGTATCCTGAGCTAACGTTACCATCATCATCAATGTGGATTAAGGTTATATCAGCTCTTGGAGCAGCTTTTGTGATGGTCAGCTTTGTGATGGTCAAAATCGATATCATGCAAAAACCTAACAGCAACACTGGTCTAGCATTAAATGAAGTAAATACCACTGTGGATGCAGATGCAGGACATCATATTATAGTATGTATATTTAGAGTTACAATGTCAATTTTTTGCACCATATTACACATTATCTAACCAATGTTATGTTGTTCTATTATACCTAATCTACACAAAAAGCATATCCAAAATCCTGACATTTCCCAATACTCTGCTGAAAAAAAAGCTATTTGTCAATCACCATCAATATATGGTGTCTTTCGTACGCTCCGGTTTTTTATAGTTGTTGTTCTAGTTTTATTGAATTTGGCATCTCAATTTGGATGGTCGATTGGTTTACCGAATGGTCTTGATATTAAAGTTCTGTCTGACGCTGCAATATTATGCTATGTTAATGATATTAATATAACTCCTACAACTAGTACACCAGAACTACCCGCTATCACAAGTTATCCAGAAGCGTTAAAACTTTCAGCATATGATTTATTTTTTCTTATGATTATCACGTACAGTTCTGCAATTGGAATTATATTTGAAATAAAAAATAAAATAATTGATGCAGTAGGCATTAGCGCTTTATTTTTACAAAAAATACATCAAAAAAAAAAAAATACAATAAAAATATAAAAAAATGTGTAAATAATAATATTTTAACCATCATTAATTTTCATCTCATGTTATTTATATCAACTACTATTGTTATTGTTATTTCATCAGAGATTTTCTATTAAATAAATAAATAAATAACTAGCATTTATAAATAATTTTACTTTAAATTGCCTCATTATTATTTCCATTGGTAAAATGATAAAAATGATCCAAGCGTCAATGGAGGTGAAGAGGATGTTTTCTTTCTTCTTGGTAAATTTCATAGGTAATCCTTCCTTTCCCTCAAATGTCAGAGTATCATTTATTTTGAACCATAAGGAACAATTTTCTCGCCTTGTCCTTTTCCAAAACATTTCTAATAGTGCTGTAATTCTTTGGTTCCATGGTGGATTAGTTTCATATTTATATTTTTTATAAAGGGATAATCCTATATACTATTTAAAAACAAGAAAATCAAATATAAGAAGTCCAAGTTGCCAATACAAATACACCATTTTTGATAATATTGGTTATTCAGTAGATAATACTTTAGAAATTTGAAGTTGTGAACTAGATAATTATTAACTGATGAAATTGGTTTATATAATTATGCTAAAACATTTGAAAAGAAAGTTTTCTGTTCCACCTAAAGCATTAAACCGGTGGAAATAGAGCCAGAAGGCGTTTATCAAAATCAAATTAAAATGACAGTGTATTATTTACAATCTGTTCTGATCAAAGCCATCCATACCTTAAAAGAAATACAAATCCATAAAATTAATATTGAACTTTATAAAAAAGAGAGAAAAAGTGGAGGTTCAAAGAAGGTCAAGCAGAAAGAGCAAGGTTATTTCAAAGAAAAATAGCAGAGAAACAAGGGGAGTAAATGAACACATAAGTTTAGCCCGCCAAGATGTTGAAATTTTATTAGAATAATCAGCCGTTGAGAAAGAATATGCTCAAGTGGGAAGAGAGTTTCAAAATACATTCGCGCTCATCATCCACAAAACGAAGAATTCACCTCATGTGACCATATCTACAGATGAAAATATATTTTCAAAATGATGTCAAGTAATATGTCACTCTAAGCAGAGTAAACTCTTTAATAAACTTCATATTTTAAAATTTGATTATTCTCGAGTTAAACAAATATAAAAGATTAAAGCAAAGCAATATGGACTGTACCACAATCTCTTTCTTAATCTGTTTTTAAGTTGAAAAACATATTCCTTATTTGTCTATAGTCTAATCTCAATTTGAACATACCATATATAATTTGTAATTGTGTAAATTTTTAAGGATCAAAGCATCCGTTAGTCAATATGGGATCAATATTATCAACAGAACAGAATCCGGTATATTCAATTTGCTATTACTATTATATTTAAAAAAATCGCTTTTGCTTGATGGTAACTAATAGCAGCTTTGATTATTTAATAGACTTACGTGACTAGTACTAAGAAAACTATTGTTTCTTCTGTCTCTTCCCCTCGCCAATACAACTCCGGACGAACAACATCTTCAGTAAGCACTGGAGTAAAGGTACATTCAATTTACTATTAAAATCATTTTATCTGGTTATAATAAGTCATGGTAGTCACATCTCTGATTATTTAATGTATTTATAAGGCTAGAGAAATCACTTTATCTTCCTACTACCAGTACAACACGGGACAAACAACATCTTCAACAAACACTGGAGTAAAGGTATATTCAATTTATTATTAAATCGTTTTTTCCTGGTTGTAGGCCCAATAACAATAGCATCTTTCGATTATTTAATAAACTTACAAATCCTATCACCAGCACAACACGGTACAAATAATATCTTCAACAAACACTGGAGCAAATGTATATAATTAAACCGCTTTTTTCTGTTGTAATATTATTAACCAATGAATTACATCTTTCAATCATTTAATAAACTTACAATCCACTTCTCTTCCTATCGCCAGTATAAAACAGGACAAACAACATCTTCAGTAAACGCTGGAGCAAGGGTATTTTTAATTTGTTATTATATTCTGGGATGAATTACCTTTCCTGGTTGTAAGTTATGTTTAGTCAATATATTTGATCGTTTAATAAATAGAATACCTCGTGGAAAGCAAATACAGCAGGTTTTAACAAGAAAAACCAACTAGTATGTAAAATTAGCTATAAATATTTCTTTTTCTATGTTTTCATTAACATTTGTTCACATAGATTGTCGATATCGTCAAGTGCTTAGTTAAGAACGATAAATACATAGTATATGGTAATTGGTTATGTCAAGAAGTAATATCAGACGATGAAATATATCAACAGTCTTGTGAAAATATTTGGCAAGAAAAATATACTCAAGAATCACTCAAGCAGTTTTTAAAGATGACGTCAGCAGGAGTACAGTACAATTTTTTCAAGAAAAAGTGCAATGAATGCAATGTAGTGTGCGATATCACGAGCTTCCGCATGTACACATCGCAACTACAAAAAAATTTAGATGTAGGTCACAAATTAATCATAATCATAAAATATCTCATTTTTCGAAACGCAACAAAATTTCTTGTATTCTACTAAAATTTATCCTAATAGGAAACGCCCATCGTTGAGGTTATCTGTCACCTAGTATGGAAAGAGAAGCATAGGGTGTTTGGCTATTGGAAATGCTTGAATTGTCGTAAGAAATGGGTAAGCGCTTATACTTGGTTATCACTACAAAAGTTTATAGACAAAACACCAGGAAATAAATTGTTGGAGGGAGATTTTTGCGTGCAAGAGTGCAAGAAATGCAAGGGAAACGAGAATAAAAATGTCATGATCTGGAAATACGAACCTCTGATATTATCAGAGACTGGTAAACCTCATAAGAGGGATTTATGTGCAAAGTGTCAGGATGGTGAATATTGTACTCGAACTGGCACTTATTACGGTCATCGGCAGAAAAATGATTATGAATAAACATTTAGCATGCTAGTCAGGTTATTGATGTATCGTAATTAATTCTACCCGTTTAAATGATATGGAAGTTTATTATATTTATATTATTGATGTTTATATTTTATCATTTCATCATTGTATTCTCATTGTATTTTTATTTTGTTGTTTATTGCTAGGTAATAATAAAATTACTTGTTTGTAATGTAGTTATCATCAGATTCTTGTTGTTATTATTACTAAAAATTTTATTTATTTATTTCAAATTTAATTATTATTATTAAAAGAATAAAAAATAACATATCATTAATTACATGAAATAAGGAATTACAGCATATTTGCATCGAATAGTACAAATTTTGTAGAAACGATGTCTGTAATAGTATTTAGGAATGAAATATCTATGAGGATAAAATACACGAGGTCCGAAATAGAATAATTTTTTATTGATATAAATGGGTTGGAAGATTTGTGAAATGTCAACATCAGAAGCATCATCACTTTCTTCAACTACGGCACTGGTTTGATGACCGCTGTCTTTATCAATATTTTCGCTTTGGAAATCTTCAACTAATTTTTCTGGTGTAACGGTAGAAGCACTATCAGCGCCAAGTTCTTTGAGTGTATCTGATTTTGCCGATTCAGGATCTTGAGACATTTCCCAAATATCGCCAGATTCTGGCAAATCATCAAGAGAAATCTCGGTAACCTTTGCATCATTGTTTTCAGTTGTTAATAGGTCACCAATTGTCAATTTTATAATGAAAATAAGCGAGATCAAGAGAATGATAATTTGACGATTTTTGTATTCCATTATTATTTTTATTATTTTTTTCTTTTGAGCAAGATAAATTGATTTATTAATTATTGATTTGTTATTAATTAATATTAATGAGAGAAAGATTTGTTTCATGTCCAAAATCCGTTTCTTAAATACTTTTGTCAATTACCGAAAAATAAAAAAAGTTTGTATTTATCAATAATAAAATAAAGTTTTATCATCATAATCTTATTATATTATGATTTATTATTATAATTGTATGGTAATCTGCTACTAATAATGGTGGCAATAGTTAAATAAAATACACGATAAATCTTTACTTGCCATTATCACCAATATGATTAACTTTACAACAAATTACGCACATCTTAAAACTAATACTAATAATAATCGATTAACGATAATAATGATAATAATTGATTGATTGATTAATAATAAATAATAATGATAATAATTGATTAAACTATTTATTAGAATTAATCATTCGTGTCTTTGAAGTTAAATTAAATTTAACTAACTTGAAAATTAAAAATTCACAAATTATAATAAAAATCGTTACGACTTTTTTTGATTGCATCAAAATGGTGATATTAATACGAGCCCAATAAAACTGTGTCATTGTTAAAGGTTCAACTCGCGGAATTGCGAAAAATTACCTAAATCAAATCATTCTGCAAGAATACAAAAGTTTTGGACGCGATAAATATATTCGATATTCAAATCTACCACTTCAATAACGTGACACCTCTTCCCGGTAATATGTGACTTTCAGGCCTGATTATATGATATTAAGTGGTAATATAGTTTCTGGACTAATGGAGGCAATTGCTCAAAGACAATGACACGTTTAAAATTTTGAGCAATAATAATGTGATGATTTTCTTAACGATTTAAAAATGATTTTGCTTTCATCTGAACAATTGGCTGTTAATAAGATTATAAAAGCATTTATGAATGAATGATGTTAAAAAATATTCTATTAATAACTGTAAAAGCCATGTAACAATTTAAATGTAAGTCTTTATTCAAATATACATTTATTTATTTTAATCTATAATAAATCACATTTTTCTAAATCATCTATTTCTTTATCATTAATACTAATTTTCATATATTTACTACATTTACTATATTTACATTTATTTTCAGTAGTATTAAAATATTTCTTGATGAAAAACATTAATAATGATATACTACTTACTAACAAGATTGCTAACATTATTGTCAAGGCTAACGGCTTTAATAATGGTAGTAATGATAACGAATCATGTTTTTGTGGTTTATTATCAACTTTAGATGAATCAATTTTGAAAAACTCTTTATCGAGCATCATAATATCCTCATCATAATCTTCTTCATTAATGATAATAATATTATTATCATCAGAGTTTGTAAAATCGAAAGAAACGATGATTTCTTCCGTTCCATCGCTTAAAATATTACTTTCCAAGTTGATTATTCCCCCGCCAGAATTATCGTCATCATCTAATCCAACAACAGTAATCTCAATAGTAGTAAATCCATTACCGTCGCCGTCACCATCAGCAAGATTATTACCTAAATTTTCAAAAAACTCATTTTCAAAATTATTGATATTCTCAAAAATATTTTTAAAAAGAGAAGATGACAAATCGTTCTCATTGCTGTTGCATAATAATGATGACAATAGTGTTGATGATGTTGTTGATGTGTCTAAATTGGAGCTTACTGGGTCAACAATAATACTGTTTAATAGAGATGGAGCAGGGATTAAATGATTGTTGTTATCATTATCGTTGGATGTTAAAACTGGTGTTGAATCTGTTAATTGAAAGAAGAATTCTGATGAAATTATTGAAATTATTGAAATTATTATTAAAAAAGTATTTTGTTTATTCATTATTTTTTTATTTTTAGCAAAAATCATAATCAAGTGAATGGAGTACTAATGCAATATATATATAAATATAATAAATGGATTTTTTAAATATATCATTTTGGTGATATTTTTAAGGAATCAATAAAATGATATCAATAAATAGGAAATATACTACCTAATTAATTATTATTACTGACTATTATTATCATTATTATTACTATTTAAATCTTTAATTCCATTCATTAGAATTTACAGTTGTTTTAACAATTCTTATTGGCAAAATCTGAGCGGAAAATTATTTTGTTTATTTTTCCACAGTTCATTAGAGGTTCTTTTCAATTTCTCTTGGATTTTTCCATTTTGCTTTAATTTATTTACAATGTGTTTAAACTTTGAACTGAAATCAATTGAATCAATATCTTGTTTTTTTTGGGCACATAGACAAGCTTTCTTAGTTCACTCAGAAACATACGGTAAATGTTCGGGATCTTCATTTTCTTCTGATATCATCAACTGCACATAATAAGATCTGATAATTAATTAATTAAAAAATCCATCATGATGAAAATTATCAATAAACTAATTAATTATATATATATTACAATATTTCAGTGAACTAACTTCTCCGACGTCTTTGATTGGGCAATAAATAAAATAATTCAATCTCAATTATGATCTTTGCTTTTGAGCCAAAAATGGCTTCTTGTATGTTATAATGTTCAATTTATCGCTATGTAAACCAATGAATAAATTCATTAGGTACAAATGAAAATGTCACTACCAGTATTGTCTAACTCAATAAATATGTCATTTGTTAGTTTATACAATCCCTTTCCAAAATGAATAATTATAAACATAATTAAATAATCTAGGAAAGGGAGTCATCAGAGGAATTTTTGAAATATTATTATTTCCATAATTTAAAGATACTTTAAATTTTTTCATGATAATTCCAAAAACTTTTGTCTGAATAAATAAATACTTCATTAAAATGAACATTATAAAGAGAACTTGGAGATTTTTTTTTTAATCTTGGAAAATGTGAAGTAATCATTTTCAAGTAAACTAATATTTGACACAATATCTTTTTCAAAATAATAAAGACAAAGTCAAATACTCTTTCCACTATCACACTATGATTTTTCTCTAATGCTGTATCTAAAATTACATTCTCATATTTATTAAAATATAAGATTCATCTAGCATATACTGTATAAAACATTTCATTGTAAGAATATTTGGCATTGTCAATTATAATCATGATGCTATAGTTTAATGTTATGTAAAAAAGTTTTTTTTGTTCAAAAGTCTTGAAACCCATTTTTCCTATATAGAAGTTACTACAGCATATAAATGTAAAATTTTCTAATGCCCTTATTATGTATTGGTGTTAAAATAATTACTTTTGGTGTAATTAGAAAAATTTTTTTTTCTTTTTGAAAAATCAATGAAATAAAACTTTAGACATAAAAAAAACTTTGCTACTACTTCTCTTTTACCTTGGGAAACAAAATTTTTTGGATCAAAAAGTGTATTTATTTTATTTGAAAAGTTTACAAAGTAAATGTGAAATCTTAGCATGTAACATTCATATTGAACCCCTTTCCCCTAGCTAGCACTCTATATATCCTTATTTTTTATTTGATTGTGAGTGTGACCCACACTATACAATTAAAAATTGTAATCTCAATTTCAACAGAATAATTATCCTTATATATTTGATTGAACCTGGTTCTTCAATAGAGTGTAAACCCCTGATTTTCTACCTTCATAATCATTTGTGATCCTTTGATTTGTTGCTATGAAAATAATTGTAATGTAATCATAAGTGATTATATCATAAAAGTTAAAGGCAAAAGACAAAACAAAACAAGTAAAATATTCTTACCTCCACCATTGTATAAAATTTGTGTGCACGACCCCCTTAAATTGTGCACAATGAGACAAATTTTTTGTGCAAGCTTTCTACAAAAATTTTAAATATAGTGCACAAATTCAATGAGAAATTTTTGCACTATTACATTTTTCTATATATATAGTCCACAAAAAAATCAAAAAAACTAAACCACTTACAATTTTTTTTGTGCATACATGCACGATTTTTAAGCAACTTTTGCACAAATCTTCAAAAAATTTTGAGCAACATGCATCAGTGAATTTTATACACTGACCTCCCCACCTTGGCAAAATGGCAAGTTGTCTACAAAAAAAAAAAAAAAAATGATATAGTTACATCATCAGACTATTTAAACTTCAAAATAAGTAAGCCAGTAAATATACTTTTATTGCCAGTTTCTTCGGACTCTTCAGTAGGTTGTTAAAGTGTAAGTTTTTCCTTTCAAACAGTTGTTTCAATATTTCATGGATCTCAATTAAATTAAGTGGTATTGAAGGCAGACGAATTCTTCCTTTGATCAAATTTTAATGTCAATAAATGAAAAATATTATGTAGTTTTTGGTCTTGTTTACTATTCAGAATACTTACTGATCTTATTTGCCTATATCAGATGTGGTGGGTTTCAGTATTTTATATTCCAACACAAACCATTTTTTTAAAACTAGAATGATGATGAGTTGCAATGCATCACAACCACCACAACCACCATTCTTTTTTGATTCATCTAAAAAAATGGATGTATATATATATATACAAAAAAATTTTGATTGTACAAAAATCCGTTTTAATTAATATTTGTAATAATAATTACATAACTAAAAATAATATTAATACATCTTCAACATTCATGACAGGAGAAAGATGTGGTCTTTTTAATTTTGATTGATATGAATTTGGTTCAATTTTAAGCCATTTATCAGACTCTTTGCAGGATATATAGAAAATGCGTACCTTATTAAAAAAAACTCCAAGTTCAACATAGCAATTCATATTCCCAGTACGAGTAACGTACTAAAAAGTACAGACGCACTTTCTACATGCCATTTTTTTTTTCTTCAGTACGATACGCAATTTCTACATGCCGTTATTAGTAGGTCATGCGAGCAATTTCCGGCAGGCCTATCATATTTTCCGTAACGAATAATCTTACCACATTAAATGATACATCCATTGTGTTAATGTTAAGGCGCGTAAAAATGAATTTTGAGAAATTTTTTAGCCGGCTAACATCACTAATAAAATATTAATATTAATAAAGTTTGATTGCTGCTAATAATAAGATAAAGGTATCATTTACCAATAAATAGTATGATTCCTTTGTCGATTATGCTGTATAATTTCGGTGCTCTTTTGATGCTCCTTGAAAGAAAATGATCTTTCGATTTCAAATTCTTTGCTAACGTGAAATCGGGCACTTTGAAGTTAATTTGTAATCTTTTTGATGTTGCGTTTTATCTGCATCAGAAAACCATTCATCGTAAGGGTAAAGTTCAATGAAGTTTCTCTAAATAGATGAATTTCGGTCCCTATAAATAAATTCATTGAATTCTGTTGTTTAATCTCATCTGAACTTATACACAACTAATTGACACAATGATTTTTTTTTTAAACAAATTTATTTAAAATCTCCTATCGATCAATAATAACCAGTAGATTTATATATAAATTCCGGGGCACATTTAAAATGTTTTTTTTGTTTGTGGCCATTTTAAAAGCAAGAAATTTATCATAGCCCGACAATCTTGTATGTTATCTAGTACATATTGATAAGTGATCCCCAAATTAAAAGGCCCTTTCCTTATGAAGAGGATAGAAATCAAGATTTCTTTTCAAACTAGTCGCACCGCCTTTGATTTTAGTTAAATTAAATTTAAAGATGATAAAGATAATAATTTTAAATTGTATTAGTATAAATTTAATTTTCCCGCGTTCAAATTTGGAGATGATCAACACGGAAGAATTTTTTATAAACTGGATTAAAATATTACACGATAAAATGTTGAATTAAAACCCCAAAGTATCGACATAAATTATTCCATAAATTCCAACAAGATTTCGGTATAAATAAGAGTTATGAACTCAATGATTAAATTAAAATTCAAAAATTCTAGTACTATTCTAACATTCTTTAAAGATTCTCAGATAATAATTCTTTTCTAATTAAAACGGTTTAATTTATTCTCTTCATAATATGTAGTGTTATCACATCATAGTAAAACTAATAATCATCTTGGAAGAATAAAACTACTATTCAAGACGGCACTGAATTAAAGGATTAATCTTCATTAGTGTTGGTTGCCAAAACTATTTTGAAGAGGCGAAAGTCAAAACTAAAATTAAAAGTTATATGTAAAACTAAATCAAAAGTCAATAGTCAAAAATCAAAACTAGTTTCGACTTATGGCGAAACCTTTTGACTTTCGCATAGTTGCGAAACTCTCTAATTTTGGAAACCAACACTAGTCTCCATCCAATAAAAGACATCAGAAAACAAAATTAAAAGTGCACATTTATAATTTCTTCGATCAAACCGAAGAAAAAAATCACTCCAGAACGCATACAAGATTCCTCATAAGCCAGCCAGTTAAGTAAAAAATTATAGATTTTCTTTACCTTTTCGTTATGAATCTCTTGATTATTTCTGACAAATAAAGATTAAAAAAGTTTACATATAAATTTTTATAAATTAAAATATTAAAGAAAATTTATTTTAATTATCATTTACTTCATGTAAAGCAGTATCTAAATGGTTTTTTATTTGTCTCTTCATTTTTTTAATATTTTTTTTTCACATTGACCTTGTAAAATTATTTCTGAGAAAAATGAAGCGTAGTCACCTAGAACAGAATCGGTATCTTCACTATTTTCATGACTTTTACTACGATCTCTACCAACTGCTATAACTTCATGACTTTCGCGACTTCCATGAATTCCATGACCTCCGCGACCTCCGCGATTTCCACGATTTCCTTGATTTTGTTTCATTATACAGTAAATTATATATTAAATGAGAATTTTAGTTTGAAATGAATAGAAAAAAAGTGTTAAAAAGGTTTTAAATAAGTTCAAAATTTTTTAAAAGTATATTAAACTTTAAACTTACTACTATGATTTGCGTTGTAAAACTAATTCGTTTAACAACGTGATGTTAATCAATATTTAAAGTTGTACAACTCAAATTAAAAGTAGTATTACAATAGAGTATAACCGATAAACGCGATGTAAATTTAATTAAGATTGTTAATAATTTCATTCATAAAACTGGCACTTCATGACCAAATTGTACAATGTTTTTTCCATGACGTGGCCAAGAACATCCGCATGTAACACGTTAAATGAGATCAACTTTCCTGTCCTTTTTTCCGTGTAGACAAAGCCATGTGTGCATCACGTTTGAAGAAATGCTCCCAATTTTTTTTTATGAACTAAAATCTATTTAATCAATTTTAATGCTAATTAAATGCAAATATTAAAGTTATCTATAAAATCCCAAATGATCTAATTATTTGTTTGCTTGTCCTGTTTTGTTTATGTCGCTCATAATTAAATACTATATCATCGAAATACTCATTTCACGTTAGAAAATATATATATAATAAATTTCAGCATTAAATTATTAATTTACCTTTAAATTTAGTTGCCCAATGTATATAATTAATATTAACGAACTAAAAAACTCCTCCAATTGTTAATGATTTCATTCATAAAATAGTAAATGGAAACAAATTTTGTTTGTAAAAAAAAAAATCTTAATACTTTTTTTATTCGTATTAGATCCTCCTCACATAGGATTGGAAAAACACGGTAAACGTTGCTTATTGGTTAAAAACAATACAATTTTGTCACACACAATTTTGAAATACCACATTTTTATTATTTGTAAATGTCCAATTTCAGCCCGTATGATAACACTCTCATTAATTATGTTTATGGCATGCCATGCTGGACAAAAGTTGTAACATTTTGTTGTAAGGAAATAATTGCAACATTTTGTTGTAAATAATTACAAAACATTTAAAATTGTAACAAAAACAAAATGTAGTACATTCACTATATTAATATGTTACTGATCCTGCCCCGTGATGTCCAGATTACTTGTATAAGAAAGGCTAACTAAATCGAGTAATGTAACGTTAATTTTTTGATTGGATTGATAAAAACAATCATAATTTCATTATTTATCGGCTGTGTTTCTATTTACATATCTTTATTGTAATTATTGTAAACAAGTAAATTAACTTGTTAAAAAAAATTTAATCGTAAAGGATGTAGTAAATGACTTCGAAAAGGAAGCGAGTGTAACCGCGACAATAACATCAACAAATAAATATCTTTTTTTACGCCATAATAATTTCATTCGAATTATCATCCAATAGAATTCTAATTTTCTTTTTTTTTAAAGTTATTTGTATTATATTATTTAAGAAATCTTTAGTTCTTTCTTCAATTTTGTTTTTTTAAAATTTAGATAGCAACGAGACCATTTTAAAATCCATAATAACAGTAATAATAATTAAAGATGTCTGGTAATTCTCAAATAAAAAATCCTTATGAAGAAAATCAATCACTTTCAAAAAAAATATCTAAACATCGAGGATGGGGACGTCCTGATATCTTTCATATGAGAGGATCTGTAAGTGATGTATTCCATCATCATTATTATTAATTGATAATTAATTAATTGTTTATTTATTTATTAATGCTATAGGTTATTGTTGCAATTATACCAATTGTTTTCTTTTCAACAGCTATTTCTACTATCGTAACTGTTTTGTATATTATTTTTGATAAAAAAAATATCACGTTACCCAGTAGCATAAGTACGAGAATTATTATTATCATATACTAATACCAATTTAATACTATTACTATTACTATTTATTGTTTGATTTTTCGAATTTACTAAATAAGGATAAAATCTAATCGTTTTTTAGTTGGGTCTGTTGCTGTTGTTGTTGGTCTCTTATTAGCTTTTCGTACAAATAATGCTTATGATAGGTATTATGAAGGAAGAAAACTTTTTAGTAATTTATGGTATTTCTTAATTTACTTTTTTTTTTAAATTAATTTATTTTATAATAATGATGATGATGATGATGATGATGAATCTTTGAATTTTAATTAGTACTCAAATTCGTAATGTTTCTCGTCTTACTTGGATCGGTATTAGAGAATTCAAAAATCCTCAAGATCATAATGAAAAGGTTGCTATTATCAAGATGTTATTAGCATTTGCTGTGGCAGTCAAGCATCATTTGAGATTGGAATTTGGTACAGAATGGTTTGATTTAGAAGATCTCCTTCCTGATGGATTTCAATTGGCAGCATTTGATGGAAATGCGGGACAAGAGAATACAGATTTGGGGGGTGGAGGTAGCGAAGATCATAGAGATGATCCAAATCATCCTGATAATCGTGACTTGCCACCAAGTGAAGCACCAACAATTGTTGTCCATAATGATAATCATCATCATCAAGGTTTACCACATACAAAAGCAGCAATTCGTTCATTGGCAGGTTCATGGAGTCAAACTTCCATTTATTTCAACAATGGTAAACTTAAAGATAATTGTAACTTGGATGCAAGCATGAGTTTACCTTTGGAAATAGTTTTTCATTTGGGTGCATATTATGATAGACAAGTTCTTGATAATAAAGATCCAAACAATCCAAAAATTACTGGAGCCGCATTTGGCGCTATATCTGGTTCTTTAAATACTTTAATTGATATTTTAGGTAGCTTAGAAAGAATTGGCAATACTCCAATCCCATTTGCTTATAGAATTCACTTGTAAGCATTATAATAATAATAGAGAATTATTTATTATTTATCATTAAAATATTAAAAAGTTTTTTTTTCTTGCTCCTCTTATTTTATTAGGAAACAAGCTGTAACCATTTATGTTTGGGTCCTTCCATTCACGCTTGTTTCAACACTTTATTGGCTTACAATTCCAGTTGTTATGATGATTGCCTTTATTCTCTTTGGCGTTGAAGCTATTGGTAAGTTGGGATTTGTTATCTTGCTTTTCTTTCTTTATAAAGAATATAATTTAAATATTAAATATTATTATTTAAATAAATTTACATTAGGATCTGAAATTGAAAATCCATTTGGTAAGTTTTATTTTATTTATTCATTTATTTTTGAAATAAAACAAAAAAATTAATAAATTAAATTCTTTTTAATAACAGGTTATGATAGAAATGATTTACCATTAGATGAATATTGCAAGGTTAGTTTATTTCAGGGATTTCATTACTTCTAGCAAAATATATATCTTCAAAAATGATAATATTATTAATAACAATTAATATAGGATTTGGAAGCAGAAATTAAATATTTGCAAAAGTACCTTCCATCAAATTCAGCAAAAAACAAAAAAACTATTTAACCGTTATTCATTTATAATATTTATATTTATGTAATTTTAAAAATATGTGAATTAAATTAAATATATATTCTATTTATATATGATGATGATGATTCTATTTGAAGCCAAAATTTTAAATTGAAACTTGTTGCATTGCAACATCTTGTTTTATGTCACTGCCAAATTTTCATCCAAGAAAAAATCTCTAAATCTATGAATCCAACATATACAATAATGAAATTAAGAAAAGGATAAACCCAAAAATTTCTACTAAATAATGAGAATTTTTTCATGGAGTTTAATTCGTGATTTCACATATTACATGAATTACTTACACTGCATAAATTAGCCATGCTTCAAATGTATACAATAACAGTAAAAATACTGTTATAAAACCGAATTGCTATATAAACTTTTGAACAGTTTGATCATCATAAAAAAGAAAATTTCCACCATGGGCTAAACTTTAGATTGGAAACTAGCCAAAAATCAAGAAAAAAGAACAGGATCTTTTGAAATTCATTATGAATTAGCGTGGCATACTTGCCTGATGTCATCAGCCACCAATCCACTGGCGGAGGATTTTTTCACAATAATTCACAGGAAAGAAATAATCAATACACAATCACTATTATACCACTATCATCATTATCATCATTATAATAAATGTTTGAAATATTTAGGAAACATTTTACTTTTCCAAGTAATTATAAAAAAACTTACTGGAAGTGTACAATAGTATGATAAAGTATCTAAAAAACCCAATTAACGAATTTGAGAAGTGATCAAATGAAATTGTTGTTTGGGTTTTTACATACCTTGCAGAATGATAAAATGTTATCTTTATATACTACAAATTATATTAAATCTTTTTTCCGCAATTGAATTCTTTCAAAATAACAGATAAAAATCTTACAGTGAAATAAATTGTTAATCCCAAAAGAGACTAATATGTAAAATACCAAAAAAAAAAAAAATAGAGTAAGCTATTTGCACTTTGAATTAAATGTCCAATTAATATTATCCATGAATAAATTGTTGCCAATCCTCTATATACAAGCAAAATTTTGGATCAACAAACCATGAAGTTATAGAAAGTTCAGGTTGAAATTGAAATTTCATTATATATTATTATGTATTTATATGTATAGTATATATGCTATGTTAATATATTTATATATATGTATATTGCAGGGTTGGCAAATTGACTGGTCCATTGAGAACTGATGGACTTTGAGCTGGTCCATTGCCATTAATAAGATACTAAATATAGTTAAAATGTTACACTAATGGGCCCAATAGACCATCAATGGACCACCAATGGACCACACATTCGCCAACCCTGGTATATTGTATATATCAATAATTTTAATAAATTAACAATAATTTAATATAAACAACATACTAAAAAATTATCCTGTAATCTAATAAAAAGCAATTATTGTTTATATTGCTAAAGGACCAAAAAGAAAAAAATATAGTGTTACAAAAGTCTTTGGACAAATAAATTTGGTCACTACTCTATAATTACCATGCTGTGTCATATGATCAAGCACTTATTTGAAAGCTTAGAATCAAGAGATTTTATTTAAAAATAAATAAATAAGGAATTCATTCCCCATTATTATCAATAATGAGTTGATAATGTAGGTAGATAAATAAGATCCATTGCATTTTATTTTCCTTCTTCCAAAAATTTCTGCTTTTTGTTGGGTAATAGCATACACTCATTCTGCTTCCTTTTCTTTATTATTTATTATTTTTTTTTCTTCTTGGTAAATTTCATGGGTGATTTCTCTTTCCTTAGATAAGCTTCTAATGTTCAAGTATCATTTATTTTGAAAATATAGGGAGCAATTTTCTCAGCTTAATCCCTTTTCAAAATACTTCTATTAGTGCTGTAAATCTTGAACTCCATGGTTAGATTTGATGTAAATGTGTTTCATAGTAATTATTTTTATATACAGTCAACCCTATGGTTGCTTGCCAAAACTCCTCTGGAAATCAATCAGCAGAGTTTCAGCAGGTAACACACTAATTGTTTGAGCAGAGTTTCGCATTTAGGGATTTTGACAATTAGCAGAGTTTTGGCAGGTTACACACTAATTGTTTATTAGAGTTTCAGCAGAGTTTCGGCGGTCATTAAAGGTAGTGTAAATCACGTGATTATGATCATAGTAATCTATGGCTCAAAATTTTTGACTGCCGGTTTCTGAAATTTATCATCATAAAATTGTCATGAAAATTTCCTAATAACAAATAATAATAAAAATATAATGATTTATTATTATTATATATATATTTTACAAAAAATTAATAACATTAAATTTTTCTCCTCTCCTGTTAAATTGCCATGAAATAGATCCACTTCACAATTGTTAATTTTATTTGCAACATGTATCTTGAGTTTTTCACAAATTCTAGGTGATGCACAATATATTATAGATCTTCCAATGATCTTTTCACCAATTTTTTCAATTACTTGATCATAATTGATTTCTTTTTTTGATTTTTTTTTTATGAACATTCAGAAAATGTTGGGGTGAGTAAATGATATAGATTCCATGCCTATAGGGGTTTTTATCCACAAGATATATGAGCTATATAAATCTTGATGTGCTTCCATGGTGTTCAGTTGATATGAATCATCACAAACAAAAATACTTTGATCTTTTTGATAAAATAATTTATAATTAATATTATTTTCTGTTAATGATTTATACCAATTTTTCATTTTCAAATGCTAAATATAAAAAATATTTTATTAATAAGATAGTTTTACTAAACAATAAGAAGCTATCATTAAGCTAGTGAAAAATTTGCTTTAAATTAATTAAAATTATTTATTTATTTCAGAATGAGTAATTTTTACTATACGTTGTATACTTTTGTCATGGGATTGGCACCAGTTACTATGGGATTGGCAACTTTTTTTGAAGAATTTTAAATCTTTACTAATTAATTTTGTTTGAAATTTTACAAAAAATTAAAGGGGTTTTGTGTTTACATGCAACAAAATTTCGAAGGTGTTTAGACGCGTTTCGCGTAACTTATTATGTAACGTGCATAAATTTGGATTTTTGAGCCCGGATCTACATATAAATTGGCACGTGATTTACCTTACCCTTAAGTGATTTCAGCAAACAACCTTAGTCAACCCCCTCTAAGTGCATGCTTTCATTCATTCCCAAGCTCGGGAATTAGAGATAAGTGCACACTCTCTTCCCCCTGAACTGCATGGTCTTTTTTCATTCCCATCTATATAAAACTCCCTCTCTAAGTGCACTCCCGTGACTTTCACGTGATAGTTGTCCAATAAAAATTGTGTGACGTTATTAAATTAAAATACTTTTTCTTTAAAGAATTGATTTTTTGTAAGAGATGATAAAGAATTAAATTTTATACTTGGTAAATAATAATAAGAATACAAAGAATCAAACTTATTATTAGTAAAAGGTAAAGAATTAAATATATTAGTATGACAGAATTATTTTGTAAGAGGTGGATAAAGAATTGTTCATTTTTATTATGTGACAGGGAAATAAAGAATTCTTTCTTTTTAATAGGTACAAAGGTTATTAAAGCAAAAGTACAAAAATGAAAACAAAGAAGCTTATGTAGTTGAAATTACGATGGACCATAAGAAGAGATTAATAATGTTCATATGTTATTTTCTTGCTTCATTAATTAATACAAAAATTAACTCTTTTAAGTTCAACCTTGCATTCTATTTAGATTTGATAGATACAAATCTTGGAGCAACCACAACATCAAAAGCAATAGATCATGAAAAGAAGCAAATTTCAGATGAACATGAGTAACATGTAGAGAATGCACTTACAAAATATTCTAAAAGTGCATTCATGTAGAATGTTGAAAATTATCATAGCATTCACGTCCAGCAACAACTAAATCAAGCATGAAATCAACATCCTTTGATTACTAAAATTTCATCTAATGGTATTAATTTCCTTTTTAGTCACCTCCAAGAGGCTTTGTTACTTCTAGGAAACCATCTGCAAACATTTTTGCAATTACATATATTGTGATTACATTAACTATACCAATTTGAATAATTGTAGTGTACTCACATGTGGATATGGTTATCACAATCATTTTTTACAAAGGTGTCAATCTAAATATTTGATATCTTGGACTATCTTCAAGTCGAAATCAAAAAAAATGTCAACGCACTAAAAGAAAGTATGTCGAAAATATTAAATGAAGGTGAATTTATTGAAAATAACGAAAATACAGTTGATGATGGAGTTATTAAAAAAATTAAATGAAAATAAAAATCATGTCACATTATATCTGTGACGATGATTAATTGCAGTATGCCAATATTAAGTAAAATTGCTTTAAAGGCTAATAAAATATAAAAGCTCACAAAAAAAACCTTATAAATATATATTCCAAGGTCTTTTCGTTATATTTTTCTTGTATATCCTAATCTCTCCTTTGTTTTATCAGTGTTACAAGGAGCTAAGTTTTCTCTTGCTGAATACCAATACACTCATTTACTACTAAAATCAAACTAATATTAATAACGTGATACAATGATTGAGCAGATAAAACCATTGATTAGGGTTTCATTGCTTTATATTCCAATTTTACGCAAAAGCTTTATAAATAATTACAGAAGTTTTATAATATCAATATTGATTAAGTTACTTTGTAATAACAAACCCATCTTTATATTTCTGATCTTTGCTTGAAAAGCATAACTTCTGGTCTAAACAGAGAAAAATAATAGATAATTAACAACATTCTAATAAAATTCTATATTAGAATCATTATTTTTATAAATAAAAAAATAAAGCATTATCTTTATTTTCTTTATTTAAAGTGCTTTGATAAAAGCAACAAGTGTAGCTAGTACCATGGTAAAAGGCAACAATTGTGGAGCTTGGTAACAAGCCATGTTTATTTGCTTTAGTGAGCAAGCAAGCAAAGTTAAGACTAACTAGTGAGTATTAACAATGATTAGTAACATAATTTGCTTTAATGAGTAGCAAGGTTGGGACTACATCAGGAAAATGGGTACAAATATTATGCGTATATTATACACAATTGCAGGGATTAAGCATATAATATATGTACAATTTGCATACATAAAAAAATACACGATTTGTACACATATTATATGCTTAATCCCTGCAATTGCATATTATATACGCATAATATTTGTACCCATTTTCCTGATGAAATTCATAAACTAATTAATTGACAAGCACCAAATTATTTCAATTAACTGACAAGAGTATATATAAAATTTAAGCCATAATTTTTAATTAACCAAATGTTAACTCGCAATATTACCACCATTCATAAGAATAAAAAAATGCTGTAAAAAGTTTATTATTCCAAAACATTATTATTATTTGGCTTTAAAAAAACAAACAAGGATAAAATAAAAAGATAAATAAAAAGATAATAATAGTAGAGTCATTCATCACATCTTTCTATTATTATACTAGAAATTAATTAACATAGTGTTAGTAATAATTGATGGATAGTAATTCCATTTAATTAATAATGAATTTATATTCACCAAGAAAAGAGCTAAAATCAAGATTATTCAATGAACTATCATTACTTGTATAAATTTTAAAGCTTTTAGATTTAGCAATTTCTTTATCTAATATTCTACTTTTATGATATGCACCTGGATGTGGTGTACTTGTTGCGAATCACCACCACCACTACTAGTAATATGATCACCATTATCATTTTTAATAATTTCGTTGTTTATTTACAGCAAAATCAAAAAACTTTTGGTGGTTTGAGGTTGTGCCATTTTTTATCAGTCTAGAGACCACTTATAGCTGTGCCACGTGTTCAAATTTCAAAAAATATCAATTTCGTGATTCGTTCAAAAAAAGATCTTCTCGTGATTTTGATCTTTGGTTTTAAATTTTTAAAAAAATTATTTTCCTTACTGACGAATTTAGACGTGATGTTCATGTACTAGGCCAAAGTTAGTAATGATGGTTGAAGGTTAGTCCTAATTTGGAAACAATCATGTCACTCAAATTATGCGTCAAATCCAAAAATAGCAATGATATTCTTTGGTCACATTATTACAGTCTACTCTCTCTATAACGACCCTCTCTATAAGTAAAATTTCTCTATAACAAACTTCCCTTTTGTCCCCGTTTCAATTTTTTATAATTAATTTCTCTCTCTATAACGATCATCTTAATAAACTCTCTCTATAACGACCAAAAGCAGAGAAATTACATATAGGGACAGAGGGTTCGTTATAGAGAGAGTGAACTGTATGTAGAATCACATGACTCAATCATTTTAAATTATTTGTTTATTCATTATCATTATTATTATAAATTTGGATATTCGAATTATATTAAAAGTTTATTCGAATAAACAAATAAAACGAATAAAACGAATAATTCGAATTTGAATAAAACAAATAAAACGAATAAAATTAATAATTCGAATAATAATAATGATAAGAATTTGTATTACGAATATATTGATATTAATAATAATATTATTATTTATTGAACAATTTAATAAGCTCAGCATCAGATATTGTTTGTTTTTTCTAATTTTGTTCTGGTCACGGGTCGCAATGATTCTTTCCCAAATAAAAAGATCAAATCTCCATTATTTATAGTAAAATCATGCAACAAACCATTAAGGCTTTTTTTATTATTAATAAAATTGAGAAAAACTCTCTATTTCATTGTTGCTTAGGTTCTAGAGTATGGTTGCTTACCAAAACTCTTCCAGAAATCAATCATCAGAGTTTCGACAGGTTACACACTAATTGTTTATTAGAGTTTCGGCAGGTTTTCGCATTTGACAATTGGCAGAGTTTCGGCAGTTATTAATAGGTTTGGCAAGCAACCTTATTCTAAAAATTGCAAAAATAGTGAGTTTTTTTCAATTTCATAAAAAAAATTGCCTTAATGGTTTGAAGTTGCATGATTTTTGAGAAATCTCTTCATCACATTATAATCAGAGATCTGTGCTCTGAGGCCATTTTTTTAAAAGGTAGGACAGTAAGTGAAAATTTGTGCAAAATTAGGAGGTCTTTAAGACATCTAACTACGGTGGACGTTGGGTATTGATCATTTCTAAATTATCAATCCCCTTGTCGATCTAATCAGTCCTGACGAAAGAAAGAAATTTTTTAGAAATTTTCTTTGAATTTAGGCAAGTAATAAAAATAAATTAAATGTTGCGTGCATGATTTTCATTGGTTAATTTCACTTGACCAATGATCGGATTTTTATCTATGCTATATATAAAACAAATCTATATTACTGTTTTTTAAATATTTAATTAATATTGAATAATATTTTTTATGTAATAATCAAAATTTTTTTATTCCGCATGGCTTAACGTAGTACAATTTTCTATACCGGATTCTCTCTATAACGAACAAATTTCTTGGTCCCAATGATCCGTTAAATAATTAACGTGTATGCATTTGTTGATCAAGTAATTCTAATTCTTTTAATTCTTTTGCGCTTTTTTTTTAAAAAATGCCTAAAGAAAGTAAAAAAAGAAAAGCAGAAAAAACCTGGGAAGATGTCGCCAGGTAATTGTTTATTAAAAGAATGGCGGTGGTGGTTACCGCCACTCGTCATCACTCTAGTTAATATATGAGAATATTGTCATCATTATATTCTCTTCTACTGAAGAGGAAGAACAAAGAGAGGAGGCAAATATAAAACTTAAATTGTTGGTTTATTTCTTTTATTAAACAAGAAAATTCTTATTTGCATATTAACAAGAGAACTTTTATTTGTAGAAACGTCGTAAAAATCATAGTCTCATATTCTCCAAACCAGCGTTTGAGAAAATGTAAAAGAAATTAGTCTAGATGTAAGATCTGGATCACAAAAGTGATGCTTGCATGAAATGCAAGGGGTGCGTCTTTTCCTTTTTAACTAATTGAATGATTTTTTATAGACATTAATAATTTTTAAAACAGTTAATATATTTTTTAGGATAATCGAAAGACAATTATGAAAATATAAGGAGCAATTTTTTCACCTTGCTCCTTTTTTAAAATACTTCTGATAGTACTATAAATTCTTTGGATTTCCATGGTAGATCTAATGTAAACTGTTAGATCACATTACAAATGACTAAATTTTGATCCCTGAAATCCTTGGTAACACCAATGTTCACTTTGTCTGGTTTTGTTGCATTATGTACCATTTAACCATAGATGGATTCTACAATTATCTCAATTTTTTTCACATAGGTTATTCAAATGGTGGCGATAGTATCAAATTTGAAGAATTTTGTTTACGATTTTGTAATTATGCCCAATAATCTTATTAAATGAATATATTAATTATCATTGAAATACTGTATATTGTTATAATTGATGTATATTAAATATTAATAGTGGATTGATCAAATGACTGAAATTTAATTATGATTTTATCCGGACTATGTGGGCGTGTGATCATGGGCACAAGAAAAATGATTTTTACATAACATTTAAAAATGACTTTTATCTATTTATATATTTTATATATATATAAAAAAAAATGAAATGTTCTATTTCAATAAAAATATGTAAACAATATATATTAATCGATAATATGTATATTATAATTATTTTATCTATTTGATGGAAAAAAAGTAATAGTAATCGTTAATAATAATAATAATAATAAATTTATTTTACACAAATTAAATAGAATCAATACTTTTTTGGTTGTAGATTATCTAGTTCGTAAACATGGCAAAGTAATTTTCTCATGGTAGTAGTGTATTGCATTGATTCTTGTGAAATTTTCTTCCACTTTTTAGCAATGACTCTTGCAGTATAGTTTGAAATTCTTACAGTACTACCATTAGATTGTGTTTTCTCAATCAAATCATTTATATGAGTTTCCTGATCATCAAAATGTGTTATAAATTTACCAAGTGCAACATAAACATTCACCAACCCATTATTCAATTCTCCAATTTGATCAACCAATTTATCTCTTTCCCCTTTTAACTTGTAATTAATATAACAATATTGTATACTCTGATTTGCTACATTTTTTGCTCCAACAAAAAAAGCTCCTGATCCTAATCCAGCTATGAGTTCTGCAGCTGGAATCGCTGATGCACTACCAGTAAATGGTATTGCTAACAACGATACAAAAAGACCCACACCTGCTAAAACTAAACCCCCTGTAGCTGAAAACTTTGCTTCGGACAATTTGTCTCGGGTGGGTGAATCCATATTTTTTCTGCTTTTTTCAATTTTTGTATTATAATTAATCAAATCCTTACGAACTTTTTTGAGATTTGGTTTAATTCTTTCTATTTCATATTTTAAATTTTCGGCAGACTTTCTATTATTAATTGCTTCAACTTTTAATGATTTTAAAGCATCTAATAATTCATTATCGCTGATGCTTTTATCTTCACAACACTCGGCAAAAACAATCAAGCTTTCAGCAAAAGAATGCAACTTGTTACTCTCATCTATTGATTTTTCAACAAATTTCATGAAGCTATCTCTCTCTCTATTGATTGCTTCTAATTTTGATGTAACAAACCTATCTCCATCAACAACCTTCATAATTGAATAAACCGTAAATTTTTTAATGGTCATTTCCATCTCATTTTTAAGCTCTTCAATTTTTGGTAAATTTTCAAGTTCTTGAGTCTCGAATTTATCATTAATATTATTGTCAGTTTTGTTATCATTATTACTATTATCACTACTGCCACTTCCATTTCCACTACCGCTACCATTACCTCCGCTTCTGTCATTTTGACTATTTTTACTGTGATTATTTTTTATATGTGTCATTATTTTCAAAAAATAATGTAAAAAAAGGCTTACTATTTAAACCATATTTATACAACGCCCCGGAATAGTAATTGTGAATATCGCCGGGGCCCTATTTATACTTGCTACTTTAAAACTAAAATTGGCGATCAACTTGACTAGATTTGATCAAGTGTCGATAATAATAAAAAATAATTAAGCATTTGATGTTGAAATTTCTGTTCTAAATGAAATGGACTAGCCATTAACGATCAATCTCTCGAGCTTTTTTTACCATACCAGGGTTAGTAGAAAATTTTTAGAGTTTTCGAAATAAATAAAATTCAAAATTAGCTCCGATATCAAAAAATATTGAAAGTCGTTCCTTTCCATCTTTATAGCATTGAGTTTTATTATAAATCAAAAGCAGCGTGCTAAATCTTTTTACAAGATCCACAATGCGATACACACAATCAACACTTGTTTTTTGGTATAATTTCTTTCTTGATCAATCCAGAAATCATCAATATAAATTATTATAAAACCAAATAGTTGTATTATTTTTATTTTGTCTACCAGCATTATCACAGTTAGTTCCTCGCCATGTTAAGCAGACGGTTCGTCTTGTATGCCAAATATACGGACCTTTTTGAGGACCAAGTTAATAATAGATCTTACTTATTGTTGATCAGAATGTGGTGCATGGACATTTGGGTTCAATCATAGCTATAATGAGAAATAGTGTTAACACCACAATACTCTCTATGTGTTACCTTTGGTTAACGAATAATTTTGATCGACAACTTTTCTTTGTTCTTCAGCTTAATTTGCACTCTTGTTAAGTCATAGCATTACAGATGAGGTCAATTTGAAGAAAACGCATTCTGGAGATGATTGATTGGAAGTATTTTGATATATATACATTTTTGGGAATAATGAATAATTGAATTGCAAGTTACCACTTTCTATAAATTTCTTGATGAAAGAGAAACTTGTTCGAATAACATATATTGCTAAGCTTAGAGACCAGTGATTGAAAAGGACCAACTGCTAGAACCAATAATATCAATTAACCATATAGTAATAATAATAATGATGGTAATAACATTTATTTACACGTAATTATTGCATGAAAAAGAGTTCAATCAATAATATATACTATATATATTTTTATAATATTTAATTAAAGAAAATAAATTATAAATGATTTTTATTAAATATCTATAATAAAATATAGTTAATTAATTAATAATGGTAAAATAAATCATTAGAAAAAATGAGGGATGGAGAATGAGAATAATAATATACATGTTGTGTCTGCCTTGTCTTTTGTAATAATAATAATAATAAAATTAAATAAATATTTGAATAATAACTAACCAACGTTGAGAGATGTGGCAGTTTTATGTTTTGGATGTTCAATACAAGTGACTGTATCTCTAATTAATTTTTCAAGAAAACCTTTAACGCACCCCGGTTTCTTCGTAGGTGAGACTAACATACACTCGATTCCTCCACGTCTAGCTAGTCTGCAAATAGCGAGTTTGGTTATACCCTTGGATGTGTAAGAATTTTATGACACCTTTTTTCTTCTTTATTATGATCAAAGACATGTATTATTTTATAAATATAAGCTTTTGAAAAGAATAAAGGTTTCAATCTATCATTATCTACATACTTGGTGGTAATTCATCATTTGAAATTGGTGGTGGTAACTCATGATCATTTTGCTGATTTTAATACCTTTTAAATTACTTTTTTTAACTTCATTTTGTCCAAATTTGTTATCAATAATTTCTATTAGGATATTATATTCTTCGTTGATAGATGTCAGAGTTCATTAAAACAAAGCTATCAGTATTACTCATTTAACAATAATATAAGATACTTACTGTAGATACATCAAGTTCCTTTGTAAGCCAACTTGCTCATAACTTATTCGGCTTGCAGGCCAGCTAATATAAAGTTTTATGGGTATAGGTAAATTTGATGCTAAGGGAGATAGATCTGATGAACGACGACCCAAGTTTTAATTCAATCTTTAAATAATTAATACGAATATTTTTTCTAATAGATCTCACGTTTCTTCGAGCCTTTCTTATTCTTTGACTGTTCTCGAGGAATTATTTTCCTAGTAGTCTAGAAATATTAGTCTAAAATAAATTCAGTAATAATCACGTGGATGGACTGATTTATCTTCTATTTTTGATTTTTCTAGCATAATTCGTATCACCAAAGTTTTCAAATATGAATAATTGATGAGAATTTATATTCTGATTTTATGCTAGTACTAGTTAATGATGTAGTAGTATCATTGATCTTTGATTTGATTGCTCTCATGCGTAACTTCTTTTCCTTTGTCTTGGGTTGTTAAATACGATTTACAGCACAGATTAATGAGCTTAATGTATCCAAATAAATTGATAGAACAATGGTTGTTTCTGGAAGAACAATTGAATCACTCACCATTACTATCTTTAACTCTGTGCGGCATTCATGAATACCTGGATTTTACGTTACACCAATTAAAATAAGGTGATATGGTGCAAGTCACCTACGGTGCAGATCATCTATAATCATTAATTGCTTATAGTAACAATTGGTCAACTTCAAAATATTAAAACAAAAAAAAATTATATCATTTTAAAAAATTTAACCGATAAGTTTTATTGTCCAT
>CAUDNR010000149.1:0-29514 GCA_958430865.1 Entrophospora sp. SA101 | reverse complement strand
GATTCCTTCTTTGGGAATTTTCGGCATTTTCAAAATCTTGTTCAATGTAGTTTGAATTTCTACCTTTACCTCGTCGATAATTATTTCGATTGAAATTATTAGTTCTTGGTCTATTGTTATTGTTGTTGTTGTTGTTGTTGTGAGGAGGATTTTGTTCAGAATTTGAATTTGAGGAGGTATTAGGAGTTTGTTGAGGTATTTCTTCAACAGATGTGGAATTTAAATCTGTATGATTGGTTGAATTCATGTTTTAATTAAATTAAAAAAAAATTTTAGAGAATGGGAAATTGAAAATTTATTATTATCAAACTTTTTTTTATAATGTCAAGATTAGTCATATTCCTCATTAGGCGCATAGGCGTAGTAAAATTAATAAATTTGGTGCACAAAAATTTATTTATTTCGGGAAATTTTTAAAAAAAATGATCTTCGGGGGGAATAATAAAAATAATTATTACTTGGTAAATAATAATAATACATACAATGGTATATAATCCTAAAATGGAACATAATGAATGGGATTTTGATATAAGATTTATAATTTATCATGACAAAAAAAAAGAACAGTCCTTATTCGATTTTTTAAAATGCGGATTCAATATTAATATCAATATATAAATACATTCAAATTACAGGCCGCTAACAATGTTATTCTATATAATATTGTGCCACAAACCACCCGTAGTAATGCATCCACTATATTAATATATCTTTGGTATGACATGAAGTTAGTTACACGATGGATTTATCAGTAATGTAAAGCAGAAGTTAATTCAATGAATTACCTAAAGTATGTAAAGTTCAACTCGAATTATTAACATATATTATTTAATTCAATTTTGCATGCCGCAGAATAACAAGTGATACAAACTTTGTAAAACGGTAATTATTTTTTGTTCCGCCTCCATCTTTTTTCAAAAATGCCATTTAAAATTGTATTAATGAATATTTTAAAATGGCACACGATATTATTTGGATTGGTCGAACCATTATATTACCTACTTTTGATTTCTCGGCCTGATTATCTAATAAAAAAATTTATTTTCAAAGAAATAATTTTGTTATTAAACAATTTCTATAGACAATTACTTATATTTAGGAATTGAAGGAGTCCAAAGTATATTGTTTCAGTGGCAAACCTGATACCAGATCAGGAAAAAAATAAATATAATAGCTGGTATATTCAATGGCTGACAGAAGGTCAATACTCTAGATCTTTACCTAACGTGGATGAATGGAAGAATTTTCAAAAGCAAAAGTAACCAAACTTCATCCACAAACTTTTATTCATGCAACCTTTTACAATACACACACATATATACTTTACTATTTAGGAAAATTGTTTTTCCATTCCAATGCAAATTGGCAAATATAATGTAAATCAAAAGTCTTATATAATACGCACTAGATAATAATTGAAATGATCATTATTAAAAAATAATCTATTAAAAAATATATAAATTTTTTTAAGAAAAATAATGGACAATTTGGGATTCCGTGATCTCTCAAGTTTTAATATCCCGGACCTGGATTTCTATCAATGATCGACGGACCGCCACTTAAGTTTTATCTCATCAACAAATGAATTCTTTAGCTCGCATTCAATCATGAATTATTGATTTATTTAGATGAATAATAAGAAGTTTTAAAAAGCCGAAATATCTAAAATATGGTAGTTAGATAATAATATTACATCAATATTTTGTCTTTTGTTAACACTTCTCTCGGAAGATCCTCATAATACCTGGATTTTATGTTACACGGATTACATAATTTGTAAGCTAATATAAAGAAAAAATGTTTGTATTATTTAAAATTCGACAATAAATAAAATCAATATACCAACTATTAAAATCAGGTGATATACACATGATTTGATTGTATTATTAATCGGACTGAATTTTGCGCAACATGTCAATTTTTACTAGATATAATATTAATATTATGAATTTTTTAATCAGAAACGTGATATTTTGTACACACATTCTTTGAGACCCTTTGCAAAACTCTAGCTATGGTTTAACTAACGAAATGGAAAAGAATTACCCGTTTAAAGTTATGCCTTCTACTTCAATCCTTAATAATGCCATAGCAAATTTATTTTGAACTTTTAATTTCAATAAACATAAACAAGAAACCAACAACCACAACAAAATCTTGTCAATAATAATGATAATAACGAAACTAATAATATGTCTTCAAGTCAAGAAAATACCACAGAATCAACTGTTACTACAATTCAGGATACTAATTTCCTAGCTGAAAATATATCAATTACAAACGCTAATGATGCAATCGTTGAAAATAATAATAATCTTCAACAGGAAATAGCGGGAAATTCAAATGACAATATTAGTAAGGATGATAATAATAATAATAATTCGGAAGGTGCAAATAACAAAATGAAAAATCAATCTACGAGTACAGTTTCAAATGATAATCAAACATTAAATAATAACACCTCAAGAAAATCTAGAAATAATAATAATTATAATCGTAATCATTATAACAACTATCAAAATTATAATCATCACCCATCATCAACATCATCACCCTCAAATCAAATGGCTCGAAATAATTTTTATAAAAACAATAGAAAAATTACACACACTTCATCATCGTCTTCCTCAAATGATCAAGCAAATAATCACTCAGTATCAAATTCTTCATCACAAACAACTGAAAATCCTAGATCCGATGGTTCCAGACGACAAAATCGTCATTATGGAAATCATTCACCAGGAAATAAAAACAAAAAAACTACCCATAATAATAAATCCACTAATAAAATCTCTACCGGTGATTCTTCTTCTTCCAATTCAACATCAACATCATTACATAATGATAGCATTCCCGCTTCAAATGAAGAAAAATTGGATGATAACACACGACAAATTACTATTATAGAACCACCAATAGTTCTTGATGATAATAATAATATCGATCCAAAAGGCAAAAAACCTATAAGATATAACATCGAGGCTTCGTCAAAATTGCCATCGCCATCATCATCGTCATCATCATCATCAAGAAGGTCTGATAAAAAAAATAATATTCAAAATTCTAATAAAAAGAAAGATTCAAAATTCAAACCTTCATCAGAAGAAAATAATGACGATGTATTGACTTCTATCACAAACGGGCTTAGCACATCGAAATACGAGTGTATGATTTGTTGCGAAAGTATCAAATATTACGACAAGACATGGTTTTGTAGAGTTTGCTGGGCTGTTTTCCACATTAATTGCATACAAAAATGGGCCGGAAAGTCAATAACAGAGAAAAAGGATCTTGAAATGGCATATTGGAGATGTCCAGGCTGTCAAAATCAATTAAATACAATTCCTGATAAATATTTATGCTTCTGTGGTAAAATGGAAAATCCTCCGAATAAACGTTGTTTCACACCACATAGTTGCGGCCAGAAGTGCGGGCGAAAGCGCGAAAAAGTAGAATGTCCTCATACTTGTACAAGCCTCTGTCATCCTGGTCCATGTCCTGTTTGTCCAGCTATGGGTCCTGTTCAATATTGTTATTGTGGTCGTGAGAAATATCAATTCCGTTGTTCCGATCCTAATTATTCCAGTGTCAAATCTTGTGGGAAGACATGCGGTCGATTGCTTGAATGCGGTAAACATTATTGTGAAAGACCTTGTCACGAAGGTGACTGTCGATGTGAGATTATTGAAAAGCAAAAATGTTATTGTGGTCAAAGTGTGCGTGAGGCTAAATGTGAGGAAGGAAATGCAACGACTTGTTACGAAAAAACAAATTCAAAGGATGATTCTTGGATTGGATACTTTTCTTGTGAAAAAATATGCAATAAACTTTACGATTGCGAGTTTCATTCATGTACTAAAAAATGTCATCCAATCGGAGAGGTGGAGCCTTGTCCTTTCAATCCATCACGTTTAAAGTCTTGCCCTTGTGGATCACGAACAATAAAGGAATTACTTGGTCGTGAAAGAACTTCTTGCAAAGATGAAATTCCTTTGTGTACGCAAATCTGTGGAAAGCTATTAGAATGTGGTCATAAATGTCAAAGTACTTGCCATCATGGAGACTGCAAGTGTGACGTTCACATACTTGTAAAATGTCGTTGCGGCAGCACTGAATTTGATAGGATTTGTTCAGAAGTGTCTGGTAAAAATGATATTCAAGAATTACTATGCGATAAAATGTGTCAAGGTCTGAAAAGTTGTGGTAAACATCAGTGTAATGTAAAATGTTGTCCTGCAGCTTCGAAACAAAATCTAAAAGGCAAAACCCCCGAAAGTTTTCAAGATGAATATGACCACGAAGAAATTCATAAATGTAAATTTATATGTGGCAAAAAATTAAGATGTGGTAACCATAATTGTGAGCTTAATTGCCACAAGGGTCACTGCATGCAATGCTTAGAAGCTTCTTTTGAAGAGTTAACTTGTTCTTGTGGAAATACAAAACTTTATCCACCCATACCATGCGGCAAGAAATTACCAGCATGTCAACATCAATGTAATCGTACACAATCATGTGGTCATAATTCCGTTCCACATCTATGCCACGAAGATGGGAATTGCCCACCTTGTCCGTTTCTTGTTAGCAAATTATGTTCATGTGGTAAAAGGGTTGTTAATAATGTTCCATGTCATCAAAGAAATGTCAGCTGTGGTAAAGCATGTGATCTAATACTTGAATGCGGAGGTCATCGTTGTAAAAGAATCTGTCATCAAGATAATTGTTTATCTAATGGTGTAACTCCTGGAAAATGTTCTCAGCCATGTGGTAAACCTCGAAAATCATGTGGTCATAAATGTGATGCAACCTGCCATGCTCCTGCAAGATGTCCTGATAACATTCCCTGCAAAGCCAAAATTACAATTAAATGTAAATGTGGCAACTTGTCTCATGAAACAACATGTAATACAACCACCGAAAATGCCGAAGAAATGAAAAATCGACGTTTGAATTGTAATGATCATTGTGCTGTAGTTGAAAGGAATAGAAAATTAGCAAGTGCTTTAGAATTAGACGATCGTGTCGGAGACGGGTATGTGTTTTATTCATCATTATTACTTCTATAAGTGATGCATCAATCAATATATTTATTTATTTATTTATTTATTTATTTATTTATTTATTTATTTATTTATACTAATTGTTGGTTTATTTATTTTTTAAAAAAAATTATTTATTATAGAAACGCTCCAAAATTGGTTCCAGAATATGAGGAGGATTTATTGAGTTATTATTCTTCAAACAAAGAATGGGCAAAAAATATCGAATCTATGTTAAACAATTTCATATTAAAATCTGAGTAAGTATTAATTACTGTTTTAGTCATTATATCATTAAAAATCTTGCGATACAAAATTTAAAATTTTTTTATTTTTTATTTTAGAAAAAAATTATTAAATATGCCAGCGATGAAAAAACTTCATCGAAAATTTATACATAACTTGTGTGTTCATTATCGATTAGCATCTGATAGTATGGATGTTGAACCATATAGAAGTGTTGTTGTGACGAAAAAAATCGATTCATTAGTGTAAGTACTATAATCAATTAATTTTAAATTTGCAAATTTAGGAACAATTTTTAATTCTTTTATTCTTTAACATTAGTCCATCTGTCCTACTTTCACAAGCTTATACAAATAATTATAAATCTACCAATCAAAGCCAAGCTGTCTCTTCCCCATCATCATCAACAGCTCAACAGCCTGTAAGAAAAAACAAACAAGCAATTAATGCAATATATCTTAGTGAACTAGAATTTGGGATTACTCATGAAAAGCTTTGCAAGGATTTAGAACCATTGCTTAAAAAAACTAAGTTTCAATTGAAATGGGTCACAGAAAAAAATGATGCCATGATTTTACCATCTGCTGGATCCATGCATGCTGATGAATTCGAGACTTTTTTGGCCAAAATAAAGCTTTTAATCAAAGATACCCTAGTTACGAAAGGAATAGCTGAATCGGCCGAATTATGTTGGGTTAACTCTAAATATGAAATAACTTGGCAGGAAAATAAAAAGTCAACCGTTTCCGGCATTGGTAATAAACCTTCTAATGTAATAGAAGTTGATTTACAAAATCAATCAACAATTCCTCCTTTTATCTATACGAACCCTTTTGACACACTTGCCAAGCAACCTTTTGATGGAAATGTTAAAAGTGGCGAAACCTCAAAAGCCAAGAATCCCTCCGATACATATAACAGCAAGCAGCAAATTTCTGATCAAAAAGATAATGAATCAAAATCCATTATTTTAAATAACGATGATATTGTAGATAATTGGGAGTTATTAAGTGATAATTAGGATTATTATTAGTAGTTGTGTAATAGTAGTAATAACAATTCTAGATAATACAATTATAAACAATGATAAAATATTAACAATAATAATATTATTATTATTAATTGGAATGATTTGTTTGTTATCTTTGCAATTTAATTCAATAGAAAATTAATTTTAATAAATAAATAATTTAATATTAATAATTTAATTTAAAAAGAAGAACGTGTCAAGTACACCAATATATTATTTTGATGGTTGATATAACATCGTACTTGTATTATAGACGTATATCCACTATAATCCAGTGTTGGGAATTTCCAGTTAATCACTGGAACAGCTTGGAAACACTGGAGTTGCTGGAACCAATAAAAATTTGTGTGAATTTTATTTTCATTATTAAATATATATCTAATAATGAAATAAATATGGGTAATGACTGTCACTATAGAATCCTTTTTCTTTGGGTGGGACTTATGACAAAGATCGACTAGCTAGCCGAACAATTTTTTTTTACTTTCCTGTAATTATTTTTTGTACACGTGATGAGATCATATGACTTTGTAGGTCTTAAATTCTGATTAAACATCAGTCATATTTCAACTACCATAAACTGATTTTTGCTTATAATGATCAACCAAATCATAATTTATATAATTTGATAAACTGAACTTAAGATTTGATTATTTGTTTGTATTGAGTATTTAAATTGCAATGAAATAACAAATCAAACCAATCAAATTATGGGCTCAGTCTAAAGACCTCCTATTGCTGTGCCATGCACTCATTCAAAAATGCAATAAAAATTTAAATTTTTCACAAAAGGTCTTCATTTTGTAATAACATTAACCCGTTAACAATCCGAGTCGTAACATGAGAACAATTAAAAAAAAGTGCTTTTGAATCCCGGTCTTGTGATCAGAAAATATGTTAATACTAACACGTTGTGTGACAAGTCTTTGACGATCAGAGGTAAAGGTGAAGCCATTAATTTTGAATGGTTCGAAACATCAGAGCAAGGCAAAAACCTAACGGTAGACACCGCGCAAAGAAATCTAATGCGAAACACGATCTCCTTTCAGTCAAGTATTTGCTTCGCTCAACCCTGCCGTTCTCTGTTCCACAAAACATGACAAATTAAAATAGATAGCAATGGGGATTCGTATGATACGACGATGTAAAAATAACCATTTTGGAAAACGAGAATATTTTATGTTCAAATTTCAATTTTAGCTCATTTCAAAGCCAGCGCAGCAAAAAAACGACTCATTACAAAGTTGATTTTGATCTCATCCTTTCTCGACAATTCAGTTGAGCAACAAAGCGCTTAGAATATTTTTTATTCATTACCGTAACTGCATTGAATTTACCGTTTCAAGTCTTGATGAGTCTTCTTTACAAAAAAAACATTTCCGTGAAACCAACCATTTCAAATCATTAGAATTAGGAAACGTATAAAAAAAAAAGAAAAATATATAAAAATCTACATAAAAATTACAATGTTTAGAAAGGAACCGTAACACGGAAACTTTCTTTTTATTTGTGTTAGTTAAATTAAATGAAAAATTAATATTTCTTTCTAATTTTTGTTTGACGTTTTGACACTTTTCCTTTAGAAATCAAAGAAATCTTAACTTTTTGTTGTCCTTTTTTATGATACATTGATGAAAGTGGCACATAAGCATATGGATCTGGTTTACCACTCTTTTTAATATCTCCTCCTGCTTTTTTAGCTTTATATTCTTTACCAATTGGAATAAATTCCTTTTTTTTCTGTTTTTTGGCCATTCTGGAAGCAACCGCATCAATTGGTTCAATTTCGTTGCTTTTTTTAATATGTTTTTTATTATTTGTGTTCGTGTTAGTAATATAACTATCAATATCCATATCATTACTGTTCTTATTAGTATACTTGAGTTTTTGTTTTAATCCAAGAGTAAACGCCACACTTGAATTTTTTGATTCTAAATAATGGTTTTCGGCAGCTTTTTGTATAGAAGAGTATACTTTTGCTAAGTCATCATCAGCATCCGAATCATCATCATCAGCATCAGATTCAATTATTAATTTTCCTTCGCTTGTTTCTTTAAATGTTGATGAAAGTGATTTTTTTTGATTTATCTTTTGAGGATCTACATTAACGACATTGGACACCATACTGCTATCCAAAAAGTCAATTGGCGCATTCGGATCTTCTTTTATCCATGAAGAAGAAGTGAATTTCTTATTCTTTTTCTTTTTGTTTTTTTTGTTTGATTTATCATCACTGACATCACTATTATTGTCATGATCATCAGAATCTTCCAAATCACTTTCACTACCATATAATGCTTCATCGTAGGCACTATCATAAACTACACGCTTTTTAGTAACTTTATCATTATTAATTGCTTTTGTATTGCTCTTGGCCTTCATTTTTCTTTTGGCTCTTTCTCTTCTTTTTCTTATATTGACAATTAATTTCTTATCACTCTCGGGTACATGTTTTTCTATTATATCATATCCAAATCGTCTAATCATTCGCTCTAATATATGTCGAACTTTGACCTTGAAACGATTTTTGTGTTCATTAGACCATACAAGAAGTCCTATTATGATTTGTGACAAATGTGGTGTCAAGATATCAACATCCAACGAAATGGTTGCTACTTTGAAAAATCCCAAGGCAGATTTTACAATTTCTCGACTTTTACAATTTACAAAATTATCCATGGTGTAAAGTAGTTGGTGAATAAGATCAATGTCAAGATCTTCCTTAAATTCGAAAATCAACCTTGATATGGATGTGATTGTTGCGCTGATCATATGAGGTGTAGTGGCTGCCAATCCTGCTACAACCATCGAAAAAACAAATTCATTAATACTTGCTTCAACATCTGCTGAATTTGGATCTGCTTCCGATACTTTACTAATCACCACTGTGCCACCATTTTTCATCTTGTTGGCCATAACAACAAGTAATTCATATGCTGCTGATCTGGTTTTTTCTCTAGGCTCCTTTGTGCACAATATTGTTTCTGAAAGGATATCAGGTATCATGTGTAGGTCAGATTCTGGCAATATCTTTATTATATTAATAAATGTTAATAGTCGTACATTTTTAACAGGGGTTACTGTTGTCATAACAGTGCTTGATAATTTGTTTTGTAAATCCTCAATATTTTCCAATATCATTGATTTGTTGTTTTCACTCTCTGTAATTTGTTTAAGTAATTTGTAACCTTTCTTTTGTAAAGTTCCATCATCTTTGAAAATAAGGGTCGTAACAGCCATATCATACAATTGCTTAGTAGAATTTACATCAAGATATTGAACCATTGCAATCAACAAATCCAACATTGTATAGGACATTGGTGGAAGTACATTGGGATTGTTTTTGTAGTTGTTATTTTTGTTGTTTGATGATGTTGTTTCCACAGTTTCAAGTGATTGCTTAAGAAGATCCAACGCCTTATTAAAAAACACATTGAGATCTTTTAAAGGCGTAATCTCCAAATAAGCTTTAATCACATTAAGCATATATCCTCTGTATAAAGGTAAAGTTTCACTAAATACATTGAAAAATACCGCCAAGAAATTTGGTGAATATTTTTGTAAAACTTCAAGATTTTTTGTGATTGTTGCCCTATCCAATTTATAAAGCTTTTTTAATTCAGCATCATCATGCGTTGAATCTAATAAAGTTTTATATTTTTCAACCAGACGTTGAAGCGCTAGTGCTATTTTTGGGCGAAGCTCTGGTTTTTGATACATCATATTACTTAAAAGCTCTGCCGTAGATTTTGTAAAAGATTTTGAAAAATCATAAGGTAAATTTAATACATTTTCCGCCAGTTCCAAATTATCTGCACCATTATCATTAGACATGATCAGGGCTGGAAATAGGATCTGAAAAAAATGGTAAATTTCTTTTGAATGCTAAAAATTTTCCGAAGAAAATTTTTTTTTTATTTGCAAGTCTTTATTACATGCAGATGGAAAATCTGTACAAAAAAAATAAAAAGGAATCCGGCAACTCGGACGGAAGTTAACAATATTAATATTAATATTAATATTATTAATAATTATTAATCTAATACTAACTAGGACACGTGTTTAATCCCGCTACAGAGGCGGAGTCGTTAAAAAAAAGTATATAAAACATGATTTCCTACCTAATAAATAAAAAATTTTTTTTACAAAAATGGCAACAACTCAGTAAGCTTCTCAAAAGTGTTTTAATGTTGCTAATAATTTTTTGTTAAATTTTTTTTTGTATTTTTTTTTTATCAGTAATATTTATCAAGAAACCGATAATGATACAATTCAGCCAATTAACAATGGCTATTTCTTAAAAGACTTAATCACCACCTCAACTTCCATTAATGGAAAATTAGCGCTCCCTCCAGAACATGTTGACATGATTCCGGAATATGGGGATGACATTAAAGAATTATCGTTTTTGGTGGAATATCAAACTCCGTATCGAATTCACATCAGCATTTCAGATGTAGAGGGAAACCGTTGGCGTGTTCCTGAATCAGTGGTTTCACTTGATGATAATGCTAGCAACCATAATAATAACAGCGAAAGTAATTGCACCATTGATGGCAATAATAAAGACACAGAATTTGATTATAAATTTAGTTATCAAGTAAATCCATTTGGTTTTCAAGTGAGCAGAAGAGATGATGATGATAAATTTGATAATAACAACTTGTTTAATACAATAAATGAAAGATTTATATTTAAAGATCAATATATAGAAATTTCCACTCAATTACCTGTAAATTCAAATATTTATGGTATTGGTGAAACTACCGGCTCGTTAAAAAGGCAAAAAGGCAAAAAAATGACTCTTTGGGCAAGAGGTATTTATGATAGATCTAATTTATTTACTAATTAATTAACTCATTAATTTGTATCTCATATATTTCGTTCGTTTATTTGTAAAATCATTTTTATAAATTTATGCAAATTACTAATTATAATTACTGTTACCTACTATACACTTGAATATCTTATCTCTTTCTCGCTTAAAATAACTCTCTCTTAACAGATTTGAGATTGTAACATTATATATATAAAAAGAGAAAAAACGTAGCGTTGCTATAAATATAGATGTTTTGTTAAAATCTCACATATTATTTTTAAATAAAAATTTTACTTCTTAGATGCACCATGTCCTGAAGATGAAAATCTATACGGATCTCATCCATTTTATATTGAACTTAGAAATGGGAAGGCACATGGAGTTGTAAGTTTTATAATTGATTAATATTGTTTCCTCCCTCCCCCCTCCCTCCGATTATAAAAATATAAAGATAAATATATTTTCTTTACAAAAATAATAGTTTTTACTTAACTCCAATGGTATGGATATTTGCTATGAAAATGAAAAATTAACTTATAAAGTTATTGGTGGAATTCTTGATTTTTATATTTTATTGGGTCCTTCACCTACTGAAGTTATTCAACAATATTCAGAATTGATAGGATATCCTTATTTAATACCATATTGGTGATTATAAATTGCACAATTATTATTAATCTTGATTGTATTGTTATCCACGGATTAACTTGTTTTTCTTTATTTCTTCCCTTTATATAAAGGTCTCTTGGTTACCATCAATGCAGATGGGGCTATGATACAGTAGCAAAAGTTGAAGACATGGTTAATCAACACAAAGAGGCAGAGATGCCAATGGATTGTGCTTGGATTGACATAGACTACATGGATGTCTACAAACCATTCACCTACTCACCAAGTCGTTTTCCACCTGAAAAATTTTCAAAATTTGTTAAAAGTCTTCATAAAAATCATCAAAAACTTGTGGTGATTGTTGATCCAGGAATTAAAGTCGAGAAAGGTTTCAGGCCATATGATGAAGGAATTGAAAAAAACTTGTTTATTAAGCGAGCTGATGGTAAAGATTTTGTCGGGAAAGTGTGGCCTGGCACAACAGTGTTCCCTGATTGGTTTCATCCTGATGTTCAACAGTATTGGACAAAAATGATGAAACAATGGCTTGAGCAAGTTCCAATCGATGGACTATGGATAGGTAATAATAATAAATATTTTGAAAATAATTTTTTTTCCTATTTATTTATATAGTTATAAAGCCTAATGTGTTCATTCGCCAAATATAATTCATTATAGATATGAATGAAATAGCAAGCTTTATTGATGGTGATTTGTCTCACGAATCAAATGAAGATCGAAGAGATGATATTATTATGATACCTTCTGCTGATCAGACAGTTGATGATATGGCAAATACTGTGATGAACGATGAAGATGAAGAACACCTGCAAGTTACAAATGCGATAAAAAAAATAGCTCTATCTGCAATAGCGGTACAAGAACCAGAGCCACACTCTGTTAACAATCCTCCATATGATATTAATAATTGTGGTAAAAAATCTCCTCTATTCACCAGAACTTCACCCATGGATGCATTTCATCATTCTGGAATCACAGAATACAATGCCCATAACTTATTTGGTCATATGGAGGCAATGGTGACATACAAGTCATTGTGCGAAATTTATCCCAAAAGACGCCCTTTTGTCTTGTCACGTTCCACATTTCCTGGTAGCGGCAAGTACGCTGCTCATTGGCTAGGCGATAATTGGTCAGAATGGGAAAGCATGGCGCATTCAATCGCTGGGGTTATTTCTTTTCAATTCTTTGCAATTCCATTGGTTGGTGCTGATGTAGGTGGGTTCAATGGTAAGTGCGAACGGGAACTTGCAATCAGGTGGCACCAGTTGGGTTGCTTCTATCCATTTTTTAGAAATCATAACGCCATAAATATGCCAGGTCAAGAAGTTTATCGATGGGAAGATGATGTTAAACAAATTTGTAAAACATGGTTAGAAATTAGATACAAGATGTTACCATATTGGTACACGTCATTTTATTGTGCTGCCACAAGAGGAACACCAGTGATTAGACCGTTATGGTTTTTAGAACCTAATGGTGAAGATGCATTAGAGATCGATAAACAATTTTTAGTTGGAAATGGGTTATTGTTAGTTACACCGGTGACAGAACCAAATTGTACAAAAGTTAAAGGGTATTTTCCAGCGGGAATATGGTATGAGTTCATGACTGGATTGAAATTGGTGGTCGAATCTGAGCAAGAACCAGGAAAAGGAAAATGGATGGAAGTGGATGCACCGTTAGAAAAGATACCAGTGCACGTTTATGGCGGTTCAATCATACCATTAAATTGCCGTTCCAGCTTAACTTCATTTGAAACACGTGCCAGTGGAATTCACTTGTTGATTGCTTTAGATGCCAAGGGCAAAGCAAAAGGCGAATTATATTTAGATGATGGTGAAACTTTATTGGAGCTTCTGGGAGATCAATACACCTTTGTAACATTTACTGTAGAAAATCAATGTTTAAGCATCGAAGGCATATCATTTAATTATAAAGGGCGGGGTTCATTTATTGATGAAATTGAAATTTTTGGTGTACTATTGCAACAAGATTCTAATAATAATGGAAATACTGTTGAGGTAAAGGTTAAGACTAGAAACGGCGAAAAGAAATTTTGTTCCAATAATAAAAATGATAATACTGAGTGGCAAAATGAAAACCAAAAATTAATTATTAGAGGATTAGGAATTTCGTTGTGTGATGGTGGATTTACAATTTCATGGAATTAATTATACAATAATTTATTATTAGACGTATAATATTATTTATTTAATAGATTATTTATTATAAAGCCGTAAAACTTATCTTTTAACATGAAATGAAATAAACATTTTGCAGAATTTTAAAATTAATCTATTTGTCTGCTAGCAAAATTGTTAACAGTCAGATTCTTTAATAAAAGTTATGGTGTTTATTCCGATGTTGTGAATTTTAAAGAGTGACATCTCCCATTTTTCATATTCTTCGTTTTCAATAGAAACAAGAACAACGTCAAAAATCATGATTTCGAGTTAATACCACTCTTATATGTAATTGGAACGTTTTTGGCTTAGAAACAATATCCGATTTGCATAGTAAAACTCGGATATTTGGAATTTTAAAAACCTCTAGAAAGTCTGTATTTTTTAAGACAGATTCCAAGAACTAATTGTAGATCAGGTCTCGGTTCAACCGCGGTTTCAACTATCTCATGGTTTAACTGAAACGTTCGACTTAAATATGATTGGTTAATTATAACAACCGCGATTTTAATAAACTGTATTGCGATTGGTTAAACCGCGGTTAAACTGCGGCTGAGTCAACCATCTCTACTAATAAAAAAAAACCTTATTTGTATATATGACGCAATTTTATAACTCATATCAACCTGGTCCTGGTCGGGTCCCATCACAAGCATGTGTTTTGCAGCCTAAATTGGTTTCGTATTATTATTATAGGCCCAAAAACGTTTCAGTCTATAGTAATAATAATGGGACAAATCTATTTTAAGCTGTCGGGCCCAGAATTAATTGCCAATATTATTTTACCATTATTAATGATTACTACTATGCCGCTGCTATTGTTTGTCATCTATATTGTTGTTATTTTAAAAGAAATCATATCAATGACCAATAAAAATGAATTTACGATTTTAAATCTTTGAATCATAGATGTTACACGAAGTTTCAACACACACATTATCAGATATTCACGTGACATTTCACAGATAGATATAGATGCGTAGTATTTGATAATTGAGATTTGAAACAATACAAAAAGTTTTTATATATTAATATATAGTTATTAGACAAAATTTTAAATATTTGGGGTGTTAATATTAAAGTATTAGAATTTAAAGTACTTTGAATAATAAAAAGTGTTATTATTCATAAATTAAATAATAATAAAATTACAATGTCGGAAAAAAAGAATTCAATAAGCAAAAAAAATTCCTATAATCAACTAAAAAAAAGTGATTCAGGTATTTTTATATTACTAATTATTTAATATTTGGATTCATATGTTAATTTATTAATATATCGATGTATTGATTGATATATTGAAAAAGATATTGATGATTTGTTCATACCGCCTGGTCATCAAAAGGAAATCTCATCCGCGAATATAAAGTATATATATATATTCACATAAATTAGGTGATATTAAGTGTAATATATATACAAATTATTTTTTTTTTAATATAAATATAGCTTAGAAGCAACCGAATCAAAAGATTATAGAGATGGCGGTGATTTTTCAAAATTTGAATCTACAAATCCAACAACTCATAATGTGACGGTGAGATGCTTTGGTATTATTTTTTTTCTTGAAAAATTTATTTATATCTGTAACAATTTCTTTTAATTCTCATTTTAACAAATTATCTATTTTGTATTTTTAAAAAATTTCATGTTTGGATAAATTGAATTTGTTTAGCAAGCAAAAAATGAAAATACTGATGGAATCCATAAAAAAAGAAAACGAAGTTCTTCTGAAATTGCTGGAAATGATCCTGTAGAAAACAATTCTGCTGTAAAAACAAAAGATCAAGTTCCAATCAAAACCTTTTATGAATACGTGGAACAATTTGCTCGAGATTTTAATCAGGATGATTTGGAATTTCTAACAGTAAAGGTAAATCTATATATAAATAAAATGATCAAAGCTTTCTATAACAGCAGTATATTTATTCTGAAATTACATTTTAATTTTTGGAAATATAAATATTTAAGGTTTATATCAATATATTTGTATTTTCCTTTATTGTTTAAAAGCCCAGGGATTTAAGATATTATGAATTTCCTAAACTTGGAAGGCATTATTCAGAAGTTTGGGAGGAGGAAGATCAAGCAGCTCTTTTATCACAAAAAACAAATAAAATAGATGATCAATATTCAAATGGAATGTCTGGTTCATCAAAAATTGAAATCACAGAATGCGAGGAATTTCTTGGGCCGGTAACAGAACGTTTAGTTTCATTGTTCATGGATTACAAGGAATCAATGCAACCAATCGACCAACAAGAAAACTTTCAACACTTTTCACAAACAAATGGTCATAACAATAATGGTCATTGTGGTATTAATAACGTTCTGACAGAAATTGGAGAAAAAAATCCTATAAAGGAAGTAATTACACGAAGTATTGTTATTGACAATGAAAGGGTTTTAAGAGAGTTGAAAGCTGTTGATCTTACAGATAAGGAAGACGTGAGTGCATTTTATTATATCTGAACTCTGATTTTATAAAAAATTTATATATACCTATACTACATGTTTTTTTCTATATATTCAATTTAGCTTAAATGGGATGAAAGAGATGACGATGAAATAAGTATCGAATTACATCATCTTCAAAAAAGATTGTTGGAATTAGAGAGGAGGAATGCTTATCGTAAATCTGTCATCAAAGAACGTGTAAAACGTATCATGGGTTATCAACAATATCTTCATTATGAAGCAGAAATTAATACCGAAATTGAGAATTCTTATTTATCACGCTTTGTATTTATTTATTTTTTTTTTCCTTTCTCTATTTATATTTCACAATATTTTTCTTTTACTAAATTTCATTTATAATCCATTTTCATGTATAAAAAAAAAAAAGTCTGAAAAGGATAAAAATAAGACCGTAAAGAAAGCAAAAACCAGTTCTAAAAAAACTGCTTGTACAGATGAAGAAATAAAAAAGCATATTGAAAGACGTAAAGAATTAAAAAAATTAATTGGAGAGAAATGGGGCGATACAGAAACTTTCAAAGTACCTTTTGAATCTATTTTCAATGAAGAAGACATGAACAATTATGTGTATAAAGTTGATGGATCAGTTGAAACACCTATTGATAAAAATAATGTTTAACATTTATCTTTTATCACTTTGATGAATATTGTCAACAAAAATATTTATTTGTGATGAAAGTTGGAAATTGAAAACAAAATTTATATTATATATTATGGTGGTCGGATTATTATTGTATTAAAAAAAAATTTTGCAATAGAAATAAAATATAAATTAGAACAAAGTATTTTTTAATTTATAATTCCATCATCATTGTTTAAAATATTTAGAATTTCTCTTTAAAAATTTATCAATACTTTCACCAGGATGACCAATAATTCTTTGCAAATCATCAGAAATCACCGCATCTCCTTGTTTGATCCAATCCAACAAATCCAAAAATGTATCAATGTAAATCTTATTAATTAATAATTGTTCACCACCGCCATCCCCATTTCTTTCGATCAAAGAATATAAATATTTCTTTAAGCCATCACGAGAAGTTTCTTCATAAGTTATATTCTTTCCAATCAATTCATTAAATTTTTTAACAACTTGCTCGCAAGATAAATTTTCATGACCTGTAAATGTTAAAATAAATGATTTTTGCTCCTCTGTATTTTTTGTTACATTATCATTTGACGATGCTGACAATACCAATTGCTGCTGATCCATATGAGATAATGCCATGATGAGTATCAACATGGCCTTCCCAATGTAATTTAAATCGATCGGTGCAAATTTGTGTTGTATTGGATTTAATGTTAATTTAATTTTGCCATCTTCATCAATCATTGGTTTATAAAATAACAAATTTTCATAAAATAATCCCAATCTATCATTTAAAAAATAGATAATATATATATATATATATATATATAAATATATAAAAGATAAATTAATAATATGATTATTTGTTAACGCATACCTTATAACGCAAAATTTTTTAATGTTTTGTTTCAGCATATCTTCAATCTCCTTATAAACCTTCAAAAATTCAAAATGCGAATCAGCGCCAATACTGGAAATCATTCCGACATGATTTATTTTGACTTTTTTAAATGTTTGAATTGTTATTTCAGCAAATTGAACTTTTTTCTCGTCAGATTCTGTAACAAAAATCACAACATCCAAATTTCCTGAAAAGGCATTCTCTAAAGTAGAGACTTTATCATAATCAATCAAATGAATCTCTGCCCCTAGTTCTTTTAAATCTTGCACATGCTTTTCATTTTGTTGTTTGGCTATGGCACGAAATACTGAAATATCATGACTATGATAGTAGAGCAGGTAGTATGCCAATGAATGGCCTATATATTCATCTGTAGCAGTGACTGCTATTGAAAGTTTAATATTTTCATGGGTTGTTGACCTTGTAGGTTTTGATGTTGGTTTTGATTGGTTTTTATCTATGGCAGATGAAGTTGTTAGTATTCTTGTTGGTTTTGATGAGGTTAATTTAGGTTTATTGGTGTTGATAGTTGATAATGAAGAAGAAGATGAAGATGATGATGATGGCAATTTTAAATCAGTAAATGTAGCATTACTATTATTTAGTAATAATGATTTGTTGTTTTCTTTAGTGAATCTAATATGTTGGTTTCTATTATTTTTGGTGGATGTGAAAAGAACAGGTTGACGTGAAGTTTGTTGTTTATCTTTAATAGCAAGAGTTTTTTTGGCGTTTGCAGATAAACTAGCTACAAAACTAAAGCAAAATTATTTTTAAAATATTGCTGCTGGCTTTACTAATTCGACAACTATTATATATATGTAAATTAAATTTACATTTACAACTTACTCGTCTAATCTGAAATCAAATTTTATTTTATAAATATCAAAAGATTTTCTTGAAGCAATTCTAACCGCTTCTTCTGCATCTGTAGCACCTTCACGTATTATTAATTCCAAGGCGTCAATATAAATGTTCAATCCATTAACATTATCTTCCAACATTGTTAAAACCATCCCCGCTACACAAGCCCTCATTTGTTTGTTTTGACTCCGCATTGCTTCTTTAAATGTTGGCATGAGATTTGATGATTTTGTTTCACGGATTATTGTCCCTAAACATTTGTTTGCTCTTTTGATGAACACTTTATTTGTACGATTGAAAAGTTTTAGGATGCTGGGTACAAATATTTCAGATATTGATATAAATCTTGGACCGAGTGCTTTGGCTATTTCTTCAACCAGTTCAATTGCCGTGCTTGATAATTTCGATCTTGTCGTAAGTACCTTTATAAAATCATTATAAATATAAATGTAAATCTGAATATAATATCCTTATTAAATTGATTAATAAATAAAATATTTTTATTAAAGAATAATAGGTTTACAGAATTTTGAATTGGGTATCTTAAAGATTTTATTCCAGCAATATAGCTTCTTTCATAATGAGAAACACCTTTGCTAGTGATTTCAATTAATTGGCTTAACGCATTATCAAATTTTTCCCAATTATGTTCAGATTCTTTTTCTTCGAATAATACTAAAGTTTTATTCACTACTGATTCAAATCGTAAAGCATCACTCTTATATTAAAAATAAATATATAAGTATATATATATGTATGTAAATAAGATTATCAAATAGATTTTTTTTTTTTTAATTATTACTTTTGCATCTGTTTGATTCCCAGTCATTACATACAATACTAAGATCAAAAATGGGTAAATGGTAATTAAAAAAAATGACAAATCTATATTTTTTTCAAAATAACCGATTAAAAAACGCGTATTAATTAATATTGAGTGATGTTTTTTGCACCCAAAATGAATCACGCGACATTATCTTACATAACAAAAAAGTCAACAACGTGACCCCCCGAAACCGGTCACGTGAAAAGGACAGGGGACAGGAATTGTGGCAGGTGCCCTGTCCCCTGTCCTTTTCAATAATTACTCCCGAAATCTATAAAAGGACAGGTTGCGGGATAGTAATTTTCTTGAAAACATTAAAAAGGACAGGGACAGGTGTAGCACGAACAATAACCTGTCCCTGCCTTTTTTCATCTTTTAATATGGAAACCTTGAAAAGGACAGGGGACAGGTTTACTGTGCTACTCCTGTCCTTATGTAATATCTTAAAAAGGACAGTTAATAAAATTACTATTAATTATAGCAAGTTTTCTTGTTAATCGTACATTAAAAATTTGTTTGACAGTTTATAAAATTAACAATTGAATTGTTATTATTAAAAAATGCATTATATGGTTTGCAAAAAATTGAATTATTCCGTTTTTGTTAGTGAGAATCTTCACAATTAAAAAATACAATGTGCTTTGTTTGACAGTTTTGATTAGTATTAAAATTAACGAATCCCATCTTAACATTAAAATTATCTGATTTGCAAAAAATTGAATTATTCCGTTTTTTGTTAGTGAGAATCTTCACAATTAAAAAATACAATGTGCTTTGTTTGACAGTTTTGATTAGTATTAAAATCAACAAATCCCATTTTTATCTTAACATTAAATTAACAATTGTGTTAATTATTAAAAAAGGCATGGAAAAAATTGAATTATTCTATTTTTTGTTAGTAAGAATCTTCATCCATTTTTATCTTTAACATTAAATTAACGAATTAATTGTTTATTATTAAAAAGGAGCTGTTCTCAATTTTCATCTTAACATTAAATTAACAATTGAATTGATTGTTCATTATTAAAAAGGAAACTGTTCTAATTATAATTATCCAATTTTCTCATGGCTACAAATATTCCGTTTTTTAAAAACTAATCTAATGATAAGAAAATTTGCTAAAAAAATTAAAATTATTTGTTCCTATAAATTCATAGATAAAGATTCTTTATAAAAAAAAGACTTGGTCGGGATTTAAAAATTTTCTAAAATTAATTACACGAACTAAATTCTAAATCGTCAGAAATCTTTATCTATTACTATATAAATGAAAATGAATAAATTTAATAAATTTGCAGAATTTATTAAAAAATTTGAGGAAACAATTAGCCAACAAGGTAATTTATCATAATTTGTTGCTTTTATACATGTATATATTTATTATCAAATAAATTAATTTTTTGATCATAACTCAACTGTAGAATCTGATCACGCCTGTATTAATTCCCATGGAGATGAAGGTAGTAACTATCCACATTGGCCTTGTGGAAACTTGATCTTCAAATATGTTACTAAGCCAAAAGACTGGTTACAGAGCGGATGGGCTTTTGATTGTGTAGAATCAAGAAGAAATTCCACCTATAATGCACAAGTAAATCTTAAACGGTGCTTGGGAACAATTGAATGTTCAAAATGTAGTGCACAAGTCAGGCCAAAAATTAAAGATCATGGGGAGAAAATAGGAGAACAACTTCATAATGGCTGTTCATTAACCAATTGTGATGGTATTATTAATTTACTTTGAATTCAAATTCATAAATTATATAAATTCTGAAATCTATTAAAACTTTAGGATCTTTGAGTCTGATAGAATGTTCAGTAACTTGTAAATTTATTACACTGGATGAGCCTGACGAAAGTGGATACAGATTTTTATATTTACACCAAGGACATCACCATCATCAAAAAACACTGTTAAAAAAACCATTTAATCATCAGCAAGACAAATTAAAAAAGCGCGTCCAAACAGCTCCTGATGTCTTGCCACAAAAACTTCTAGTGGGACAATCCTTGGATGTTAACCACCCATTAACTTCAGTTAGGAATATTTCTGAAGCATTTGCAAATAATGATTGTATTGCTTATTATCGAAGAAAAATTATAGACGAAGAAAATATTATCACTAAAACTTCTCGAAAGAGTGGAGATAATTTTCTTACTGATATCTATCAATTCCAACAAGAGCATCCCGAATTCATTCGCAACATAGATTTAATGAAAAAAGGAATCATTACACTTCAATCTGAATGGATGAAAAACCAAAATCTTAGTACCTCAGCTATATTGAATGATAGCACCTACAAATACTTCACTAATGCATTTCTGGTAACAAGGTATGAGATAATTTTTAATGTCATTATATTTTAATTATCTTCTATTAATTTAAATAATATTTAATAATAGTTCGATATATTGTGAGGTACTTCAAAGATGGATCCCTGTTTTAATATCAATAATTTATAAAGAAGATTCTGTTCACTATCAAGCACATTTTAAGTATTTGATAGAATGGATTGATGAGTGTAATAATCCCACTAATAAATATGCTCTAGTTATGGACTTTAGCTCCGCTGAAAGGAATGGATTTCTGCAAGCTTACATTGAACATGGATTAGAAAAATATCAAAATAAAAATTCTTCATTGCCGATGCCTTTGATAGAGTCACATAAAGAATATTTGAGAAATGAAGCTAAAACACTATTGAAAGGCTGCGAAGAACACTTTAGACAATCAATTACAAGAATCAGTAAGAATCATGCAGTTGTAAAGCATGAAACATCAAAAAAATTTGAATCAATGGCATTGGAACTTCTAGAGATAGATGAAAAAGAAGAATTTTATAAAAATGTTAAAATTATTCAAGAAACTTGGCCCAATACAACATCATGGCTGGAATGGTGGGTTTATACAGATGCAGGAAAAATGCTTTTTCCTGTGTTAAGTACTATGGACAAAGAACTCTTAAAATCCATTCCTAAAACAATTAATGCTCAAGAGTCTATGCATAATCGGTATTACATGACTGGGTCAATCCAACAATCAATAATAACGGGTTTGGAAAACTTGCTTCTATTTGTAATTACTTTAGAATCAGATTATGGAGATCGAATTAAAGGTCATCAATTGCAATATGGTGAATTGGAACGTTGGAAGAAAGTCGCAGAAAAGTATGGCACAACCAAACCATATCGTGGCAAAAATTCAAAAAAAGGTGCTGGAATTAAAGATAGAAGACCTCCAGACACCACAAAAGATCTTTTGAATAATAACATAGAAAATAGTCAAAGAAAAGCAATAGTTCCGATTTCCAATAAAAAGGAGATCAAGCAATACCAATCTTATCCCCACTTCCACAACTCATGTTATATAACATCATTCTTGGAAATACTTTATAACTATTATTTAACAGACCAAGAGTGGTGGTCTAATAATGTGGGGACAATGATTAATGATAATTCAGGACTTAAAAAAATATATGCTAGTTTTATAATGAGAGGACAATTAACCAACAAAAGCAAGAAATCCAGCTATAGTGATGCAAGAGAGGTAGTTCGTCAATATATCTTAGAAAAAAAATGGCAACAAGATGGAGAGTATGGTTCATTGACCTTATGGTATGAAAAGATAATTAAGGAGAATGATTCATTAAATATTTTATCATATTTTTGTCCTCTGGGTATAAGAATTTGGAAGTGTGAGTCAGGTCATATCTGAATTGCTCCAACTCCTATGACACCATTAATTCTAATTAATGGATTAGAAGATTTCAATACACCATTCTTTGATGAAAATAAACATTTGATTGGACAAATTTCAGCACTTTTTGCTCAAAAAGATGGGTTTATTTTAAGTGAACATCCAAATGAGCCTTGTCAGCATTCACGTGTAAATATACATGAATGTGAGAAAAGAAAAATAAATCATGAGGAATTCATAGTATCTTGGCCTAAAATATTAATTTTCGAAATTACCCAAAGAGATAATGGTAGTTCTAATTCATCAGAGAGTTTGAATTTTCCTCTTCATCTAAACTCTGGATGCTTGAATTATAGTTTATTAGGACGTGTATATAGTACTTCTACAAGTGGAAGTCATTTTTATAGTAGATTAATAAAAAACTTTAATGAAAATATTGGTATTTACAAATATGATGATCTTAATGGTGGGATTGCGATTTTAGAATCAAATAATCCAATTTCACTAGCAGGGGAACAACAATTAGCAACTTTGGTTGCATATAATCTAGAGGAAGACAATTTGGATTATTTTAATAGTAAAACAAGTGAGTATTAAAAATATATATAATGTCTAAAATGGTAAAATATTCTAATATTTTCATTTATTTGTAGATATTTTAATAGATAAATTAAGAAATTATAACATTGAAATTCCTAATAATATTACTTCAGGAATGAAATGTAAGGTTTCATAGAGATTTTGGTTCAATGATTTGTTTCATTATTATTTTATTATTAACTTTTCATTATCTTTAGTGATGGAATTTTTTATGGATAAATCAAATCAATATCACACGATTTCAAGGTAAAAAAATTTACATGTATTGTTATATACTACAAATAATAATAATTAATCATTATTTATTAATTAACATCAGTTCTAACAATAGAGTTGAAGGCCCAAATACTAGTGATAAAAGGTAAAAATTGTCATTGAATTTTCTTTTTTACTTCATAATAAATTTTAACCTTAGGTTTATTTTAGAACTAATAAAAAAGAATGTGATAAAGATCTCTGAAGTAGCAAAAGAACTAAAACCAAAAAAACTTTTCCTGATTATGTTATTTATTAAAATATTATAATTCAACTTAGATTTTTAAATTATTTTATAAAAATAATAAAAAATGAATTTTTACACCCAAGTATTAATTATGTAAAAACGCACATAATAAAATTTAACTTTTGGTTTTGGCAAATATTAATATATTTCATATACTACATGGAAAAAGGGGTCCGCCCCATTTTACCAACAAGCATTGTGTTAATATTAACAATTTGCCAAGGACTGTGTGAAGACCTGGATAACTCTATGTAGAAGCTAAAAGTTATGCATAAAAGGCTGATTTTTTTTACAGACAAGTTAAATCAACTGTTGATTGAATATTGACCTTGCCTTACAAATCATTAACTAATAACACAACTTATTATCCCCCTCACTTTGCATCAAAAACCAGTTCATAAAAATACAATATAGATACATGTGTAGCATTTTTTTTTTTTTGTCTGATGAATTGATAAAAATTGCATATTCGGACTTAATTGTTTTTATTAAATGTAATTAATTTATTGAACATGTTATTTTTAATTGTTTTATATAATTTATTTATTTATTAACATACAATTAATTTATCAACCATGTTATTTTTAATTGTTTTTATTAAATTTATTCATTAACATGTAATTAATTTATCAACCATGTGATATTTTTTATGGTATACATGTGGTCAAAATTAAAAGTCCTGTGATGCAATTGGTTCTCTGTGAGACGCAATTCGTGACGCGAGACGCAATTCGTGAATGATGGAATATGCACTGTCTTACAATAGCATTGTAATAATTTAATTTTCGCTGTTATCAAATTATGACAGTTTTTACAAATTTTATGTTCAATTTTCCAAATACAATCCTAGAAGTCAAATTACTTCTAACAATCAATAATTACATCCGTATATTTATATAAAATTACAATAAAGAATTAATTAATAAAATAAATGTATCTTATGTTTCCCGGGATGCTTAAAGTAACTTTTGGAAACATATTAATATTAATAAAAGTCACAAATTATGTAACATTTTCCCAAATTACCAAAAAATAAAAAAACCCGATCACGGATTGCATCTTGCATCAGTCATAAAAATTATGATGAGTGACGCAAGATGCAATTTTACAGATTTTTAATTGTGTCTGACGCAATTCAATAATTTTAGTGACATGTATAGTTATGAATGCAAAAAAATTTTATTTATTTATTAAAGTATACTTTTTGTAATTAAAGCACAAAAATGTGTTTAAAGTGCAAAATTCATCTGATGGCTTGATTGTAAGGTTTCTACATAAAAACGTTAAAAAGCCCAAATTGCCAAAATAGTTCAAGCTTTGAGAAACAGTTTGGGCTAGAAACCTTACTTGATTGTTGGTAAAGTGTCCCAGATCCAAGCCAACATTAAATGTTAATCCCAATAACAATGATAATAAAATTAAGAGCAATAATTGACTCAATAATCTCACAGAAAAGCTTCACATTTGTTTGTGTAGTGTATATCTAAATTACAAAGTTTTATGTCCACCTGTCCTTTTTAAGAAATTATATAAAAGGGACATGGACAGGTAATTGTGGCTGATGCTCTGTCCCCTGTCCTTTTCAATAATTTACTAATAAAATCTGAAAAAGGACAGAGAACAGGCAACCTTGCCCTTTGCTTGTGCCACAACTGTCCCTCGAATTTACCTGTCCTTTTTAATGTTTTCATGTAAATCAACTGTCCCGCAACCTGTCCTTTTATAGATTCCAGGAGTAATTATTGAAAAGGACAGGGGACAGGGCATTCCCTGTCCCTGTCCTTTTCTAGCAGCCCCTCGGAAACTGCCCTAATTTTGGTAAAATTAATAGTAAATCTTTTCAATAGTAATAATATTATTATTTTTATTATTGACGAGAGATGGAGAGAAAGAAAGGTTATCTATAAACTCCCACCTGTAAATATTTCTTTGTATCGCGATCAAATTTTTTATCATATAAACTTGATATACTGAATTCTTGGACGATATTTTATTTATTATTATTATTATAGTATTAAGAATGCCAGAGTTATTTAAACACACATATGTATATATATCTCTTTAAAGGAACGATTTGCTGACAGGAGGCTTGATAATATTCAATAACTACAACGGTCATCAATATATATATATATATATCTGTAATTTAGTTGTCAAAAATTTTCTTCAACAGATAATTCTTTTTCTTAAAAAAAAAAGTGATCGATAACAAACAAATTTATTTGATGTGAATAGGCAATCTTATGCCACTATGTGTACTATGCGCGAAAAATAAATAAATGACACGCTGATGTGGAGATATTATCTGCGGTCTTTCCACCCAGTTGGGATTTCCAGTTTCAATTATTGAAGTATTTGAACTAATGCAATACATCATGCTATCTATCATAGAGTATCACAATGTTATCAATATCAAAGAACTAATACTAATGAATCATCCGTCCAAATTTTCCGTTCGGCGCTGTCTTTCATGCATCACTGATCAGTAAAAAATCAATCCAGATTTGCTCAGTATTCATTAGAATAATAGCAAGCCATTGAACTATAATTCCAGAATAAAAAAATGAAACAATATTTACTAATGAATATGCTAGAAATAATAACTAGATAATTCATTATACATATAATATATACAGAGACAATAAACCTTGATAGCATATATTTATTTCATTTCGATTGAAAAATATGTTCAAGATTAAAACACATTTGCAGAGTTGCAAGGGAGGGAAGACAGATAGCTACACAGCCCATAGACTATTTGATATGTATCCATTTTCTTAGGCTCCACTACTAGCATCTACACTAACAATTTTGCTATTTACCCATAGACTGATCTCATGAATCCTTGTTTTTATCATAAAAGCTTTTTACTGTTACTACCTTAATAGTTCCTATCTCTTCTAAAGAATACCATTTTTCTACCATGATCCTCTTTAAAACAAGACTGTACAGTTAAGGTAATGGTACTTGGCCTGAGAACTGACAGAAGGATTAATGGATTCCGTTTTATTTCTTTCAAAGCTTTGGTTCTCTGAAACAACTACATAACCCGGTCTAGAATATCCATGGCTCTTCTTCTATCCCCTCCCTGATAGATAACTGAGGAAGAAGTAAATATGTTCTAGTTAATTAAATAAAAATTGATGATTTTTTTTATTATAGATCAATGAAAAAATTCCAAAGATACAATTGCATTATATGTTTCTCTGAAATCATTGATTCATAAAAAACAACATTTTTTCTTTATTTAAATTCGAAACAACATTGACGTTTTCTCTAACTCGCGAAGAACAACTAAAGAATGGCATTAATTTTCTTTGTTTAAATTTAAAACAAAATTAATTTTTTTCTCGAACCCACAAAGAACAACTGATTCGCAAAGAACATGTTTTTTCTTCAAAACGCACATTGATTTTTTCTCCAACTAATGAAGAACAACCAAATAACAACATGTTTTCCTTTATTTAAATTCAAAACGCACATTGGTTTGTTTCTCTAACTCATGAAGAAAAACTAAAGAACAACATTTTTTCTTTATTTAATTTAAAACGCCATTGATTTTTTTATCTAACTCATGAAGAACAACATAAGTTTATTTTAAATATAAAACATGTTTGGTTCTTGCTTAAAAATAATAACTTACAACATAATTCTTTACATGAATGAGTATTTATGTTTTATATATAAATTTAACCCTGGTAAATTTATCTCACCAACTTTTAGGTGATATGAAAATTATTATTTTAAAGTTCATAATAAATTCGATGGAAAGTTCTGTGATCATAAATTCAGTAAGTTTGGATTAATTGGATCTAGATGAGTTCATGAAAACCACCTGAAAAAAAAATGAAAAAACCAAAGAAATTTAGTTGCTGATACTTAATGATGATCAGAACAAAGGAATGCCAACTGATTACTCTAATTCATTAGATAACACCAGTTGAGAAGATAACAGAATAGGCAAAGAAAAGAAATATGTACTTCAAAATCTCTTTCTGAGAATAAAATAATGTCTTTATTATTATAGGAATTGGTGTTTTTTATGTACTAAATAGCATTGTAGAAAATAGGATTATATTGAAATGATGGGATGGGATTATTATTGTATATCATCAATTGATTTCTTTTTAGTTGTAATTTCTATTATCTGAGTTTAAAAACAAGTGCGCTCAATTAGTTTGTTTGATGATGGTTCTTGTATGGATTATTTCTTTCTGTTAATGAAATCCCGTGATTTTTAATACAATAATAACATCTTTCTAGTACAAAGGGAAATTATAAAAGGTCAAAATGGCTTGCTTTTTTATACAACCAAGGTTATCTTTTGTTGATATTTTACAAATATAACATAATATAAATAAAATATATAATCTAAATAAATAATAATATAAAATAAAAGGAAATTGGGATGTTTCCATTTGTTTTCTTGGTACTTAATTGCAAACATGTAATGGAAAAATTAAATAATAAAAGATAATCTTTTGCTTTATTCAACTAAGAGAAAAATACATAATGATTTTATATATAATAATAATAATAAATAATAATAATAATAATAACAACAAACAATAATAAACAATCATTACCATCCATACCCAATATATTTTGAGATTAATAAGTTAGGAAGATTACTATCCTGGTGTGATCTAGTTGACGAACAATTTAACAATTCAGTTTCCTGAATTGATTCATCTAGTGGACGACTTGTATAGAATGATTCTGGGTGGTGTTTATAATTTTTTGTATCTAACAAGTATTTTTCTGAATGGATGATTTTTTGTCGCTCAGCTTCTGCTAATTTAATAATTTTTTTTTCTCTTTTAGATGAGTAATAATATTTTCCAAAACAATTATGAATTTCTTCAGCTGTTGGTCTATTTTCTGGATTATGATCCCAACATCTTTTGATCAATTCAGCACAGAATTCAGGAGTATCATCAGTGATTTGAGGTCTCACTCCTTTTAAAATATCTAATATGAGATGATGATTATGTTCCCTATCATGATAAGGTTTTTTCCCTGAAGTATGTTCCCATATTATCATTCCAAGGCTATAAATGTCTGATTCTTTTGTATATGGTTTTTTTGATAATACTTCAGGTGCCAG
>CAUDNR010000148.1:524-16783 GCA_958430865.1 Entrophospora sp. SA101 | reverse complement strand
ATGTAACAATAATACACTAGTTATATCAGAAAAAAGGAAAGATGAGAGATGACAATTAATCTTTTTAATATGAAAAAGTGTATGGTGTCCAAAAATTCCTTGAGGGTAAAGCTCTCAAAGAATGCTCTCCGCAGGAGCATTGGCTTCTTCACATGAAGGAAATTTTTTTTAGCAATGTTATAACATTATTTATATATTATTAATATAAATATTTTTTTTAATTTGTATCACCATTAAAGGTCACATGATATAAAATTTTATTGCATTTTTGAGCATAACTTACAATTTCTGAGTTTTGATGATTTTTCCCAAAATTGGCCGCGAGGCGCAGCAAGTTGCGGGACTAGGTGACTTGCACCATATTAAAAAAATAAATTTGAGTCTTTACATACATATATATTATTCTATTTCTTTTAACTTTACACCATTGTTTTTTTTTTTTTACAAATAATTAATAAATTCTAAGTTAATATAATCCAAAAATTTTTTTTTTAAATTTATTTATTTCCACCAAACCGCAACATTATCCAAGTTAGCAGTTTCTCCCCAAGTAGTTGCTGCTTTTTCTATATTATTATTGTTGTTGTTAACACCACTACTACCAGTATTACTACTTCTTGAATATCTCCTTTCAGACCTTTCAGAATTAGATCTTGACGTGTCATCACTACAATTGCGAGCAATATGATTTGGTAAACCACATTTATAGCAAAGTTTGCCATTGTTATTATTATTATTATTAAAATTAAAATTATTGAGTTTAGGTTCTTGAGATTTAGAGTAGTAGTAATCATCTTCATCTTTGTTATCTTTGTTATACACTCCTCTGTTACAAGATTTAGTGGTATGTCCTGTTGAACCACAACTCTGGCATGATAATGATGTAAATGATTCTTGATTGCTTTCCTTTTTTATTTTAGGACAATTGTTTGAACTGTGCCCGCTTTTATTACAAGTAATACACATTTCAATAGAATTTTTATCTTTCAAAAAGCCTGCATCGGCTAACCATGAATTATTTTCTCCGTCACCTTGAGCTATTTGTCCACAATCAATTGGAATACAAGCTGGTGGCCCAATCATTATATGTGCAAAATATTTTTTACCTACATGACCTTGAATATCAACTAAAGTTTTATCAGCAGGAACTTCCCCTCGATCCAAAGCTATTATTCTCACGTTACATTTTGATTCTCTGAATTTACGCTCCATAGATTGAAAGGTTTCATCTGGTGCAGCTTTAGTGTAATCGTCAAATATTTTCTTAATCATATCTAAATCTTTATCTGTATCAGCTTTAATTAAATTCTTCCATAATATTTCTGTGTTGGGTTTTTCCTGACATTCCAAACTTTGATGATCTGACATGTTACATTTATAACTTTTTATATAAATAATAAAAATAAATTTATATGTATTGTTAAATAAAAAAAATTCATTTTTAGAAAAAATTTTTGAATTGATATAAAATACCATACCAAATCATTAATTTGTCATTAGTATCTTGTTTTGTCACGCCATTGAACTCATCATTAATCACTTTTTTAAAAAGCAAAAAATGAAGTCATTAAAACATTTTCTATTATAATTATAAATAAAAAGATGTATTATTATATATTTTTTCAAACCTTTGCTCCGGTCATGATAAATTGGATTAAAATCGATTCTTCCTTTTTTCAGAGCACTATTTGTATTTTCCTTTTGTCCAATTGACCCTGTCCAATCCACTTGATTTGAATCATTTTCATTCCAATAACCTTGATTGCTGACAGTCTCTGCCGGATAATTGCTTTCTTTTTGTGGTTCAACAGTAAAAGATGAATTTATTGATGGAGTTACATAATTATCATTTATTGGACTTTTTATAACCAGTTGTTGAGGAACATTGTTATTCGATATTAAATCTTTCAACGGTTTATCATGACTTGAATTGACGGAGACAGGTGTATGATTATTTATAGTATTTATAATAGGAGGTCTTTTAGCCAAACCAAAAATTTCATCATCATTATATTTATTGGTTTGTTGTGATTTAGGCGTAAATTCATGGACATTGGTATTATCATCAAAACTAATCAAAGAATCTTGAGGTGTATTTACATCTTGTGTTAAAGTAATTGTTTCTACTATATTATTATTGTTATTATTATCATAATCATTACCATTATCAGGTTTGGTTATATTTGAAATTTTATTGTCTGGTGTAAAAGCAACATCACGAGTATAAGACGACTTTTCCAAATCAGTTTTAGAAAAACTTTGTGAATTTGAATTTTGTTTATTTTGCTTTCTATTAATAAAATAATCGACTAGTTGCTTCAATTCAGGTGGTGGTGGTGGTATGGCTTTATTATCTGGAAAAATGATTGTAAGTGAATATTTTTGTTGCAAAAGTGTAAGAATTGCTAAATCCACGGGATCAAGTTCATCTTGAATATCAACAGTATGAAATACTTTTTTTGTTGGGTTTTGTCCTATTGGTAAAGAATCTAGACGATAGTTTATTTAATGGTAAAAAAAAATTGGTTTTAAAGAATTTTGAATTGCCGAATAAATAAATATATATATATACCTGTAATATATTTAGCAGACACGTTGTTGACATACTTGGAATCAATTGTGTTGTTGCTTTGCATTTGTTTGTAACTTGGATCAGTGTTTATCTAAATAGATTTATATATACTTTATATAATTATTAATTTACTCAAAATCAAAAAAAAAATCAAATAATATTTCTAATATACAGACACTTCATGATTGCCATTTACTTTTTGAATGTATGAGCCTTTTTTTTTTTTTTAGATAATCGCTATACTTACTTCAATTATATTTTTTTCTCCCGGCCCTTGATTAATTGAAGGCTGTGAAGGTTGTGGAAGTGAAGAATGTTGTTGTTGTTGTCGTTGTTGTCGTTGTTGTTGTTGTTGTTGTTGTTGTAAAGGTGTTAACGAATGTTGTGTTTGTTGTGGTTGAGATTGGGTGGGTGCATTATTCCAGGAAAATTGTTGTTGTTGAACAGGAGGAGGAGATCCCCAATTATCAGTCATCTTATTAAAGAAAAGTTTGGCAATATAAGTAACTTTCAAAAGAACTCTTTAAATAATTAAAATTTTTAAAAAGTTAGAAAGTATAAGCAGACTATTTAAAAAAAAATTAACCACTTACTTTTATTTATTTATTATCTATTTTAGCAAATGAAAGGTCAAATATTTTATTTTTAAAAATATCGATCAATTCGCTTTTGTTTTTTTTTTTTTTTTTTTTCGGAAAAACTCTGTTTCGTGTGATTTAATACTAATACTAATTGTAAAAGATCTACAAAGTAGGAAACCAACTTAAATAATTTTAATAATTGCATTGTTAAAAATCAATAATATCAAAAATGTCTAATCAACAATCTCCACAAAATCAAGCTTCGTTATATGTTTCAGAAAATATAGTTCATAATATGAAAACCATAACTTTTATTCGCTCGTCAATGTCAGCAATTACAGGATCAGCGGTTGGAATACTTGGCTTGACTAGTTATAGTGGTTTTATATTTTATGCAATAGCATCTTTGTTTTCATCTTTTCTAATATGGTCTATGAAAACAAAGGGAAAACCCAATTTATATTTTCGTAACGGAGCTGATGTTTGGACCGAAGGAATATCCGGAGGCTTGTTTTCATATGTATTGTTTTGGACTTTACTTTATGGAATTGTTCATGGTAACAAATATTTTTTTTAAAAAAAAAGTTTGCATGTTTAATTAATTAGTCAATTTATCTAATAAATATTTTTTTATTTTTTTATTTGTAGTTTATGATTGATTAGATGAAAGGAAAAAAAAAAAAAAACAGAAAAAGAAAAAGATAATAGAACAATATAGTAATAATTTTGTTTATAAATAAAACAATAAAAACAAAAAAAAAACTTAATTGTCTTTTTCATTCTTCCACCAAGATTCGGTGGTTAATTTTACTTCAGGCTCAATTTCAATTGTAGATTTATTTTGATTTGAGTCGTTGTCATTATTATTTTGTTTATTTATTGTTGTTATTTTTGCTTGATTTTGATCGAGAATGCTTTGGTGGTCAGTCCTGTTATTTACTTTTTTGTGCTTTTGATATCTATTATTCAAATTGGGGTTTCTTGAATTCCTTGTGTTATTATGATTTTGATTTCCTTTCTTGTAACTTTTGTTATTTGCTGTAGCAAAATTTTTTGGCTTGTTGGAATAATGATTTGATTGAATAGATTGATTTTGGCTTTGATCAAATGTTGATGTGGATTGATTCATTGATGTTAAAGAATTAGGGTCAGTGTGAGAATATTGATTAGTTTGGTTTTGATCATGGGTTGACATGGATAGATGATTAGGATCAGTGTGAGAATATTGATTTTGATTTTGGGTTGGTGTAAATTGATTCATAAGGTTATAATTATTATGAGGATATTGGATTGGTTGAATAATTGATTGATTTTGATCATGAATTGATGTAGGTTGATTCATTGATACTGAAGGATTAGTTTGCATTGATTGATTTTGATCAAGGGTTGGCGTATATTGGTTCATTGGCATTAAAGGATTAGGATCAGTGTGAGGATATTGGATTGATTGATTGTGAACAAGGGTTGACGTCAAAGGAGCATAAATATTATGAGGATACTGATTAATTTGAAGTGATTGATTCTGATGATCAAGGGTTGATGTAGAGTGACTCATTGATGTCAAAGGATTAGGATTGTATTGATTAGTTTGAATTGAATGAGTTTGATCAAAAGTTGACATGCATTGATTCGTTGATGTTAAAGAGTTGGAATCATAATGCACTTGTGCTTGTAATTCTGATTGCACTGATTGTATTTGCGGAATATATTGAGTTTGTGGTTCATCTTGATTTTGAGAGAATTGTGGTTGAACTGTTGATTGATTTTGAATAAATGGTTGTGGATTTGGATTTTCAGTAGATTGTAGGTTCATTTGATATGATAGTTTTGGTTGTTGTTGTTGATATTGTGTTGATGAAGGATTTATGCCAATATTGGCATTATTGTTAAAACCATTATGATTATTATTATAATAATAACAATCATTATTTGTTGCTTGCATGTGAGGAATTTCAGATGTTCCTCTTCCACGAATTTCATAATTTGTAATTGTGGCAGCAGAATAGTTATCATCCATGTTTGATGCTCTTGGTAAGTCAAGAGATGAATTTACGTAATTTTGTAATTGATTTTTTTCTGCCATCAAATTTTTATTTTCTTTTTCAATTTCAAGGACTTGTGATTTCAAATTGGATATTTCATAATTAGCTTGTTCAAGCTCTGCCATCATATTTTGATAATATTGCTTCAGCTCTTCTGATTTGGAAACATTCTCTTGCTTAAGAACTTTGTTTTCTTGAAGCATTTTGTCAAAATCTAACTTTTGCATATCATATTCAGTTTGTACAGTTTCTAGCTCAGTGATCCGTTTTTGAATACTACGCAATTCATTTATTTGATTATCTGAATCTCTTAAACGTTTACGGAGCACACTAAGCTCGGCTACTTGATTCTCCAAGTCTTTATTTCGTTCAAGTAAATCAACAGCATGAGATTCTGATTCACTCATGTGTTGGCAGACTCTCTCAAGTTCTGCAACATGCTTTTCCAAACTTTTAATATGAGGTCTTAACTTTGAAAGTTCAGCAGTTTGTTCTTCGAGGCTTTGATTCTTTCTATGGATTTCTGAAGATTCTTTTGTTTCAGTCTTGAGACGACTGTTTTCTGCTCGAAGAACACTGAGTTCTTTATTGATTAACTCATTTTCTGCATTTCTGCTTGATTGAGCTTCAGACAACCTTTTCTCAAGGTCTTGAATCCTCCTACGTAATTGAATATTGTCCAACTCCTGATTTTTACTTTTTGACTGAGCTGATTCTTGAATTTTTAATCCTTCATTTGAATTTTTCGACTCACGACTCTTTGCAGTAAGATCTTTCAACTGCTTTTCAAGCTCTCCTTGACGATCTTTTATTATTTGATCAATTGATGCACCAGCTTTCAATTGTTCTTGATATGCTTTGAGCTCTTTCAATGATCGTTCAGTTGCATAAAGCTCTGATTTTAAAGAATTTTCTTTGTTCTCCCATGAATTATCATTTTCAGCAAGCTTATGTTGATTTTCATGCTCAAGTTCAGAGATTTTTGTTCTTGCGCTTGCCAAATCAGCATCAATCTTACAAATTTTAATTTCCAGATTTCTTTCTGATTGTTTCAGTTTATCATTTTCTTGGATAAATGATTGATTTTGTTTTTCAAGCGATTTCAATTGACTATGTGCAAGATTAATTTTGTTTTCTTGCTGTAATGAACCATTTTTTAGTGCAGTTATCTCAGATCGAAGTTGACTTTCTTTTAATTTAAAGCTATGTGTTTCATCAGAATGCTTTTTTGTTTCAGTGTTCAATTGAGCATTTGTTTGTTTAAGTTCTGACTCTAACTTTTCTATGTGTCTTTGAAAAGTTTGTGATTGTGTCATAATCTCATGGATGTTATGGTCATTATTCCGTAATTCTTGAAGTAGTGATAAAATATCATCAAGTTTGTCAAATTCTTTATTATTGTTTGGGTTATCAATAATTTTTTGCCTTGCTTCACCATGAATTGGTCCAAAGCCAGCATTTGTCTAAGAAATGAAAAATAGGAATTGTGATTAATAATTAATAATTAATAATTAATGAGTAAAATAACAAACAGCAAATTAATTTTTATGTGAAATTATAAGAATCACCTTTTCTTTGCTCATATTCTTGATATCTGATTTCATGATTTTTTTTGAACTATTTGAAAATCCATTCAGGCTATAAGGAATAATATCAGAATCATTTTTATGATTGTTATCGCTTTCTTTTTTTTCTAGGATTCCATTACCAATCTCTATATTCTCATAATTTTGACTTGATGATGATGATGATGGTGGTGGTGGTGGTGGCAATGATAAAAAATTAACAGTGCGTGGAAGTCCTGAAATATCTCCAAGCATTCTTTCAAGGGAATCAATGACTACTTGAGGAATAGTTGCGTACCCCTTTTATATAATTTTAGTATTTGTATAGTAATAAACAAATTACAAATTAGCATATTATTATTATTATTGCTAATCATGAAAAATATTTATCACCAAAAATTCCCCAATATCAAAAAAAAATAAATATATATATATATATATTCAATAAATACATCTCTACACTCATTGAAAAAATGTTTTAGGACGTTATCATCTTCATGTCTGTTCTTCAAAAATGGATAATTTACAATGATGGCTTTATCATCATTCAAAAATGAGTCTGTTTTAAATATATCTAATTTTGTAATCATATCTGGCTTATTATTATTTCTAGCCTAAAAAATATCAAAAAATATAAAATTTGGTATCTTTAAAGGTTTTATCTTATTACATGATAAAAAGCAATTATATATATATATATTCCACCTCTTCATCTTCATGTTTTTGTGCAAGTGCTTCCTTTTCCCTCCTGGTTGCTTCATCAAGCAATCTATAAGGATATCTTGGTAAATTCACATTAAGTTTTCTAGGTGTGTTATTAGCAGTAATAAATGTGGAAGCCATTTTAATTGAAAATTTTAGAAATGCTATTTACTGTTATAAAATCATCCAAGTTACACATACTTGGGTGGCTTGAGAATTAAAATGGGACGATTGTTGGTTTAAATCACATGTAAAATTAAAACACAGGTAAGAAAATATGCATTGTCTATTGAGATTTTAAAAATTGTCAAACTTAAATTCTTCCAATTAAAAGATACTTGTATCACTGACCTATTTATAATCTCGCGTGAGTTACAAAAATAACTAGCAAATATTTGTAGAAACACTACCAATACTAAAGAATCAAAGAAATTGGAATTTGCAATCAATGAGATGGTCAAGCTAAAAGATAAATTTCATTATATTATTCTCATAATTTAGTATGTTAGTTGCATATGCCAGTAATCAGATGTCATTTCTTATTTTATTAATTTTCAAGTTTTTTTGATGCCGCCTTTTCTCTTGATAATTTCAACTCATTCCTATATGACACTAAATCAATAAACTCAAATTTACGTGATCTTGGCTCAGTCGGTAATCTAGGTAATTTATCATTACGATCAAAAACTATCCCTACTAATCTTTTTTTTGGTTTTTTGGGATCCCTATAAAATCGTACAAATCCTGATTGTATCGCATATAATGTATCATCTTTTCCACATTTTACCTTTATAACAAATATGAAAACAATTATTATTTATAATCATTCCACCAACAAATCAATCAATCAATCAATCAATCAACATTACATTTTCTCCTGGATGAAATCGAGTTCCTCTCTGTCTTACAATTATGTTTCCAATTTCAACATATTCATCTATTTATATAATTTCATCAAGTATCTTTAATAAACAAATATATTATATATATATATATATATATAATATATAATAGAAACTTACCACCAAATTTCTTTACTCCTAATCTTCTCCCAGCAGAATCACGTCCATTATGTGTTGAACCACCTGCCTTTTTTGTTGCCCATCTTTTTTGTATAAAACTATTACTAAGTTCCCCTACAACAATTTAATTGTCAATTAAACAATTTTAAATTTATTATTGCTTTTGTCAATTTTTTATTAATCGGGATACTTAACCTCTTTGAAAATTTTTATTACTGAAAGTTTGAAATTTTAAAATTTCAAGAGGTAATGTAGTAGTTGTTAATGTAAATTTGGGTCGAATGAAATTTTTTGCAAATGACATTTATTATAAAAAAAAAATTTTTTAATTAATTATTTTAATTGGTATTGGAAACCCAATCCTAGAATTTAAAATTCGTCATGTGACCAGTGTTGGCAGCCAATAATTTGTTGTGCAGAAAAATCCGTGCAACAAAGTATATTTATATTTATAATAAATTGCTGATGTCTTCAGGTATACATACTTTGCTTTTTTATCAATGATAAATCATTGATGATTTCAGTTATAATCTATTTTTTTGAATGCAAAAATACTTTTATTTATTATTGATTTTTTACCATGTCTCTAGATTTTATTTATGATGATATGCCAACAATGTTAATCCAATTTCTTCTGATTTATTTATACTAAATCATAATAACAATTTCCATGAATGTATTTATGCTTTACTCTCAAAACTATTAAACAATTTCTTATATATACTAAGAAATACTAAGCAATATCTTCTTTCAATTACCCAAATTCAACAATTATTATTAAAATAACACTCCTTATACTTCTAATGCACATGTAGAAAGAATATTTTCAGAAATGAAGTTGATAAAAAACAAATTGAGAGACAAAATGAATATTAATACATTGAATATAGTGGCAATCATCTAAAGACATCATCAAATGTTGCTAATCTTTAAGTACTGATACTTTATTAAATATGGCCTATTTTACCAAAAACTCTCTATTTTTGCAATATTCTAGACATGAAAAATAATGTAATAGAAAGTTTTTTTTGAGTTATTTAATTAAAAAAAAAGTTATAATGGTTTAAAGTTGGGTAACTTTGCTATTTTATTTGAAATTTCGGCAACTATATATCTAAACTGCAATTTACAGATTATTTTCACAATTTTACCAATTATTCACGTGACAAAGTCACAGATCTTTTACAAATTTGGATTTATTTTTATATATTGGATTCTTTATAAGGCAAGATCAGCATAAAAATTTTCGGCAAGTGGCGCAGCACGTGATGTCTTTAGATGATTCGCACCATAATCATTTAATGATTTTATTAAATGGACCAGATATTCATAATTTTGATTTTAAAATAGCATATGAACTATACATGCAGCCTAAATTGGTTTGGTGATTTCAATGGTCAAAATTATTCCAATTTTGATGGTAGAAAGTAGAAATTAATTACAGTACTCACTATTAAAAACATAAGTGTAACACCCCTTTACTACATGTGCAACCCCCTTTATGACAGTGTCAAAATACTTTGAGCTACATGTATAATAGGAATATTGGACAAATAAAAATGAAAAAAACACTTGTTAAAAAAAATATTTATTGTTTTTATTTTTATATAGTTGGCTCAGTCTAAAGACCTCCTAAATTTTGGGCAAATTTTAAAAGTATAGAAGTCACTTTCTGTCCTACTTTTTAAAAAAATAGCTCTATTAGTTGATAGAATATGACTTTAGTTTTAATGTAATAGAGAGATTTTCCCAAAAAAATTATTTATTGTAAAGTTCTATTCTTTTTTTAAACATGTACTTTACTATGCTTGCGAGGAATTTGTCCACTATGATCATCTCTAAATTTAGGAAAAATATTATCATATTTTGACTAGCTCTTGACTATCGCATCTAAATTTGGCAGTAAGAAAACTAAAATCATGTGAAGTCATATTTTTTGAAAAATTTTATTACATTTTTGAACAAATTACAAAATTGCTATTTTGAAATTTGGCCGCATGGCACAGCAATAGGAGATCTTTAGACCGAGCCAACCATAGTCACAAATGTGCACATTTCTTAGGTAACACAAACCCCGCACTCAATTTCCAACACTGAATAAATTGGGCTGTTCTTCACATAGGGCTGTCCATTGCTTGATGATAACTTGCAATTGCTTGCTTCTGACAGTTTCTCTCTATTGCAGGTGCCCTTTGTGTCAAACAAGCCCTCATAGATACTGCACAATGAAGTCAGCCAACCATCACTTGATGATTACTCACAATTGCTTGCTTCCAACAGTTGCTCTCTGTCACAGGCACTCCTTCTTGCTTATTAGGCTCTATGTTCTCTGTCTCTCTGTCATGGTCATTAACTAAGAGAAATTCAACCCACCTGACTGATATGCTGTTAAGATGATTAAGACATAAATTATTTATTAAAAAAAAAAAAGTTTAAAATCAAGATGAAAAGAAATACAGATTGTCACACATACAAATAAACATTCATAATTTATATAGTTGCATTACATATAGACAGTATTCCAAAATTCTTTTAGTTGCAGGACATTGCATAACTACAGGAGGTCAAATGTAATCCAGTCAGGGAATATACCAAATTTGGAAATCAATTCCAGAACAATTTATGCTTCTTTGTTGATCAATTCATATATGTTGCATAAAATTTAGCTAATCAAATTTCTTCCAAAATTTCTTCCAGAAATTCCAGAATGCTTATCATTTATAAATTAGGAAATACCAAATTTAGTATATTCCCTGATCAGTATATAAATTTCGGTGTGTAACTAGTACAAATTTAGAAGCAATTTTACAAATTTAGAAACTATCTGCAGGAAATTACTAATGTATGACGTTACACTCGGGAATTGCGGGTATTGAATTTTATACACTGTCCCTGACTGTAATCAATCAATAATAACTATAGTTGGCTTGGTCTAAAGACCTCCTAAATTTTGGGCAAATTTTAAAAGTATAGAAGTCATTTTCTGTCCTACCTTTTAAAAAAATAGCCTCATTAGTTGGTAAAATAGGTTTCTACTTTTAATGTAATGAAGAGATTTTCTCCAAAAAATTATTTATTGTAGAGTTCTATTCTTTTTTAAAACATGTACTTTACTATGGTTGGCTCGGTCTAAAGACCTCTTATTGCTGCGCCACGCGCTCAAATTTCAAAAATTGCAATTTCGTGATTCGTTCAAAAATGCAAAAAAGTGTTACACGTGATTTTGGTTAAAAAACTATTTTACTTACTGCCAAATTTAGATATGTTGGTCGAGTATTAGGCTAAATTTAGGAATGATATTCCAAAACTAGTCTAAATTTAGCAATGATCCTAGTGCTCAAATTTCTCATGAGCATATATATTTGTACGTTTTTGTAATAATTTATTAGACCACTTGATCAATGCATCATTTTGATGAAAAATTACATCATTGCGCATTTACAAACCAGGATACTTTGCATCCACTATGGCATAACTCTCACAATAGGCACTTTGTGCTTCAGCTTTGGGTGGGAAAACATTCATGAACCAGTCAAAAGCCAGAAACCACAACTAAGGCTCTGCATGAGCCAGCTTGTGAGGAGCTTTAACCACAACATTGTACATGACTTTGAAAGAAATATTTTATGAACAATGTAATTTTTTTCAATGCCACAATTCTATCTTCACTATCTCTTTCACCATTATATCACCATCTATCCAAGTAGCTTTATATATATATATGCAAAGCCACATTTACCTATCTATTTGATATTTGTTAAATCATTATAGGAATCCATTGAAGACAATAATAATTACCATATCCAGTTATGTACTTTAGTCAACTCATCTAGTGTTTCATTACCACTAATCCCTCAGTTAATAGTTGTGGAGCACATGATTGAACCCAATATTATATCTATTGAAAGTTGAACATTCTCCATATTTTCTTTTTCTTTTATCTGAATATTCATCATCATCATTTTTTTCAATAGAAATATTATCTTGATGTTTATTTTCATTTAAAGTTTATTGGTATTAGAACAAATTTATTAAAAATTATATAGTAAGTTTAATTATCAGTAATATGCAGTTTTTCTTTAAGAAAAAAAATGTATGTACAACAACAAAAAATTTATTTTGCTTGTAATTTATTTTTTTTTTTGTTTTATATAAAAATGATGTTCCATGTTTCATATTTTTGTAAAAATTTTATTTTGTCAATTTGAGTTAATATCATTATGGATAATGTGAGGTATAGAATTTAATGATTGTTGTTGTTTCTGTAGTAGAGGTAGATGTGATAAAGACAATAATAATTGTGATCTTTGTGATGTTCTCAATGGTGCAAAAAAAGCTCGAGTTACCAAAACTATAATAATGAGTGTCACTATAACTATCTAATTTAATATAAAACTCTTTTTAATATCAAAATAAAATCTATAATTTATAATGTGTGTAATATTAAAAATTTACCATTGATTTATATGATAATTTTTCCATCAAACTATTAATTATTTCACCAAATGTTTCAGCAGATGCTGTTACTCTTTATCAATAAAAAAAAAATAATAATGTTATTATAAATAATCAAATCAAGAAATTACACACCCCCACCTATCTATTTATTTAAGTCTTTTTACCTTGCTAATGTGTGTGGATCACGGTTCATGCATGTAAAAATTATTAAGATTAATATAGTCAAGGACAATATTTATATAGTGTACAGATGCAAATACATATAAATTAAAGGATATCTTTCCCATTGTGAACAAGCTTGCTCCAGTGCTGGAACTCTTTCATTAGGCATACATTTGTTTTGAAGATAACTTTTTGAACATTTTGTCATTGCCTGAATCATTTCTAATCAAATATATATTAATTATGTATAAATTATTTATATATATAAATATATTAATCATCTAAATATTTTATATGTAGTACCTTGTGAATATTCAGTGACTTTAATATCTACAGCATCTTGTATAGCTGTTGAAAATTGATAAATGTTACTTATCAAGATCACAAAAAATATTTTAGGTAATAATTCAATAATCCTACAAAAAAAATCAAATTTTAAAAAAAATTTTTTAAATAGATGATACTTGAATAAGTAAAAAATTTTATTATACCTATTTATTTTATTAATAAAAACATTTTCTTTATTACTAGTATCTCTATTGTTAGTATTACTATAGTTTTTATTATTATTTGTGCGATTTGATTGATTTATTACATTTCTCGTGTTTTCAGAATGATTATTATTGATTGTGTTAAGATTTTCTTTGTCATTGATTTCTACTTTTTGTTGACTATTTCTACGAAGTGGTGTAAAACTAGCCTTTAGTCTTTTTACACATTGTTTATGTAAAAAGGAATAAGAAAATCTACTACTGGTAGTGGGTGATGATGATGGATCAGATTTTTTAAAAGGACTGGAAGGTGGTGATGTTGTTGACGATGATGAAAGTGGCAATGATGAACTGAGCTTCATTTTTTTCTGAGATGCGTTGATTGGCTTTGGAGAAATAAATAGCATTGACGGACCAAATCTAAAGGTAAACCGAACTTTATTATATTTGTTCTCGTTGATAGCAAATGAATTAAAATCATAAAAATCTAAGTTAATCAATCAAAAACGACATAATCAGTCTTATTCGTTTGAAAATGATATAATTTGCCTACATTGCTATCAATTGTTTCTTCAACATTTGATTTTCTTTTCTTATTTCCAATAGACTTTTCTCTACATTCCATTTTGCTATTATAAAAAAATTTTATTTTAGCAATAATTCAGACGCAAAAATTTAGTTATTGCATTCAGGGATATACCAAATTTGGAATTTCCAAATACTCTAATGATCGACGATTCTCAACGAACTTCGTTTCGCTTCAGGGCTCTTTTTTTAATTAATTAATTAAATATTTTCTTTCCCAACGAATTTCATATTTAAACCGCGTTAAAATGGACAACGAATTTATTGATAGGATTTTAATGGTAGGTATTAGTCGCGTTACAACGAATTCATGTGATATTAATATAAACCATTTCCAAAACAACAATAATAAAATTGATTAATTAAAGAATATTTTATCCAAATTTTCAAATAATAATAAAAAGGTGAAAGCCAAAATGACAACAATAAAATTAAAGATGAAAGCGAACAATAATAATAAAATTGTTTAAAAAGATGACATTATCAAATTACAAAAAATCTGTATAAATAAAGATGAAATTTTCTTTTATCAAATTCTTTATAATCCTACACAAAAACTTTCTTACAATTAAAGCCTTTGAAAATGTCTCAAAAACAATCATCATCACCATCTATTAAAAAACGTGTATATATCACTGCTGAACAACAACGCAAATTATGTTTATTAAAAACAAACTAAAACCCAACCAAAAAATATTGAATTAGCACAAAATATGGAGTTAGTGAGGTCAAGTTAGTGAAAAAATTGTATTACTCAATTATTATTATGTTTATTAAATAAAATTATAAATAAAAATATTATGAATTGACCACATGATTATTATTTGCAAATTACCTATAACAGTCTTTTTTTGCCAAAACAGAAGGACTATTATCAGTGTTGACAACTTGACAACTTGACTAAGTCAGTTTTTATATTCATTGGGCTGACTGGGCCGGACCACTGGTCTAAGTCCAGTTTTGGTCCAATGTGCTGCGGAGAGTCCAATTTTTGTTGGCCATTGGACTTTTCCAATAATTAACTGGACTGGATTGGATTATTCTAGTCCAGTCCAGTCCATAATATTTATATATTTTTTTTTATTCTATTCAATTTAAAAAAAAATTTACAATTGTCCAATATAACATGGTGGTTGTAAATCTACAGTAAACAAATTGCACAATTCCCATTTTGCACTATTAACTCTTTTTGGATGTGTACAATTTGCAATTTAAATAATAGAATCATCATTAATTCTATCATCACATCATTTGTAGTTGTTTCATTTTCTTCATATTCACAAAGGGCTATACCTTCGGTTTCTAACATTATTTTCCATAAAGATAAACCTTCATGATCAAATTCACCATAATTGTGACTTTTCATTAAATTCAATCAGATCAGTTTGATCATCCTGGTTCAAATTTTGTGCAGAATTAGAATGATACATATTTTTAATCAATTCAAGATCTTGTTTCTATGAGGTTGCTTGATAATTCCTTGAATCTGTGCCATTTTAATTACCATTTATACTACATTAAAAAAAAATTAATTAAAATGAAGAACATCTCAATGTAGTGTCAAAAAAAATCACATTAAGTCTATTTTATGTGAAGAATGTAAAAATCCTGCAGATGACCATAAATTTCAATTGACACAAAGTTTATGCACATACTGAAAATTCTTTTAGCTACATAACCCAACTCAGTTGTTTTCTTTCCACACCCCCAATAATTCAATATGCCACCATTCCATTGAATTCCAAGTGATTTCATTGAACGGATATTGTTTATTTTGATACATATTAAACTCACAAAGTATTTTCACTGGCTGGCTTTGATTCCATGCACAATATATATTTTGTCAATTGATGTTTACCCATTTTTAATAAAACAATAATGGAATACATCAGGAAATTTTCCCTGCTGTAAGATTACATCCATAAATTTAATATGTAAAGTTGCAATATTTGCATAAAAATTATATGGGGCATGCTGCAACAAAACCAGACAAAGTGAACATTGGTATTACCAAGGATTTCAGGGATCAATATCGTTTTTTAACATCACAATTATATTATCATGTAATGTGATCATGAT
>CAUDNR010000147.1:113329-133990 GCA_958430865.1 Entrophospora sp. SA101 | reverse complement strand
TGCACATAAAATGTTTCACAATTTTGGTGTAACATGCTGCGCGCGCACCCTGCGCACCCTGAATTTCCAACACTGGTCATATGTTAAGTCAAGTTTAAACAAGATTATTATTACTAAATTAGGTTTTTAACCCCTTTATGCTGTCAGCCCTGGTTTAGATGACTCGAGTTGTACACAGCATAGATAAAAATCTGAAAATCATGCACGCAACATTTCAATTTTTTTATCAAGTTCGTTTATTTTATTACTTGTCTAATTTTTTTTCTTTCGTCAGGACTGATTATATCGACAAGAGGATTGATTTCACAGCTTATTTTCATCAAAATCCAATTATATTGACATACTTAACAATCATATATAATATAATGTATATCTTGATATACAAGGACCAAAATTTTTTTCGGCTTACACTTTTATTCATTTTATTAAAGATCAATGATAGTTATTTATTTATTATTACTTGAATTATCTATACAATAGAAAGAATGTTGGTGATAGTGTATTAGTGGATAAAATAGTATTTATATGTTAATGTATTAAAAAAATTTCTTTCAATTACATGGATCCTGTACCACTGACTATTCTGGTGAAAATTTTTCAACACCTGACTAATTAATCAATGAAAATTTTTCAACATCCAATAATCGGTGAATATCACCTTTTTTTTTGTCGATCAATATTTATCATATCTGAAATTTGTCACCGAAAATCAACGCTATATAATTTTTGGCCTGCCGTATTTTTATTGTTATTTATTATTAATAGTATTATTTATTTTTGGTAGCCAACCGTATTTATTATTATGAAAAAAATATTTGGTTTCCAAAAATATATTTTTTCATTGTCATAGTTTATTTATTATCGTTAATTTAATTCACTTGTAAAAATAATTTCACGTAAACATTAAACAAATAAATTCTTTGTTTTGCTTATAAAAACACTTTTGTAGTCGAAAATTAAACAGTAGAGTTTAATTGTTCATTTGGTTATAGAACTCTGAGGTTTTGTTTATTTGCTTTGGTATAAAGCAAAGGTTTGACGTTGGTTAACCAGTGTAGTGTAACATTGGATTGTATAGAAAATTTTCTGTTTCTTTGATTTCAAATAGCATTTATTCTATATTATGATATTTCCAATAATTAATCATTGTTATTCGTAATTAATTTTGTTACCCATAGTTCGTAAGAGTAATTAATTTCGTAATTACGTTTTTTAAAAGAGGTAAAGTGGTGATAATTACAAATTACGTATTTACGATAGTTAGGTAATTATCATCCCATGTATAATCAATATTGCACCGGCCGGGATGCTTAACAGTCTAGGATGAACAACATCCAACAAAGTTGGGTATTGAAATAAATTAATTCTTTATTATCAACAGTATACTGGTATATATCATAAAGATATAATAAAACGAATCTATTCTTTTCCTTAAAGAAATCATCATGTGAACTGGGTTGTCATCGCTTAAAATTATGTTAACAGGCCTATTCTCGAAGGAGGACGTAACTTTATAATAGAGAGTTTCGAACTTTTTTGGTTATCTTCCTGGGTGGGTTGAGTAGATAATTAAAGACTCTCAATCCTTGAAATTTTTTATGAGTTCATAAAAAAGAGTGTTCTTGAAAAAGGAAATCATTTATAGGCGCATTTTCCCTCTAGATTTCTCTAGGAATCTGGTTTCTTGTAGAGTAATAAAAAACCTTATTCTCCAAAACTTGTTTTACATTATTGTCGCTTTAATGGAATTTACAAGGCCAACAATTCTACTTGTAAAAAAGAAATTCATTCGCAATTAATGATTCCAAAAAAAAATTTATAGTAAAACTCATCTTTTTTATTATTTGTCCAAAGAAAAAAAAAATTTTCCTTTCTCATAGTGAAATTTATTTTATTTTTTACAAAAAGCTTTGCATTAAAAACGATCATTAAAATTTTAACATTTTTTTGCGTACATACAAAAAGTCATAGTCCAACTCTAAAACTCTTGATAGATTATAATGCTGGAATAGAAGAAACCAAACAAAAATTGCAAGATAAAGTGGTTAAAGTGGCAAAGTTTGATGAATAGGGTGAATTGGTTGAATTATTTCATTTAATAGGAGAAGAATCTCTTTTCTTTTACAAAATCTTTGTCAAGTTGGTTGGTTTGCTATCTGAATTTATTAGTGAAAAGGAAAAATTACTTAATTTAAAATTGAATGGGCCCTACTAAAGACAAAGTGATTGACTACAATCAATTGAATACAACATTGAGCAAGCCAAGGATGATAAACTTTCTGACGATGATCAAAAAGCAGATAAAAAGACTCTCAAAATTCTCATCGGATCCACTTGTTGCTGTAGCTATCTTAACCTAATTTGGCAAGATATATTGACATTATTTAATAGCTCTAGTTGGAGTCCAGTTGATATATATAACATATGCAAAAATGGCAGAAAGGAAAAATATCATCGAGAGAAGCATTGGAAACTTTCAAAAAAAAAAAAAAATACTATTGATGCAAGACTCAATAATCGAAATTGTGGATGTCATCACCAGTTTAGACAAGAACTACAGATATATTTAAAGGTGATTAAGAATTTAAAGAAGCATTGGAAAAGGAAGAAAGTGTCCAATGTTTTTTATCATACAGATTTTGTCAAAGATGGCATGGTCTACAAGAGTAAAAATAATAAAGTGCACTATTGGTATCACACAGTCAAAAACAAACAACATGGATTAGAGGATTTCACCTCATATAAGGAAATAGTGAAGACTGTATATGAGAAATTTGTTGGTGAAGCCATTAATTAATTAAACAATTATTTACTATTAATTTAATCAGTGTATTTTTACATTATGATGTTTGAAAAATGCTAATAATATATGAGAGACCATGTATATAAATTGATGATTAAATGCATTTTTATTTTTTACTTTATTTTTAAATATTAAATATTAATAATTTGATAGCTAATTAAATAGTTAATCAAATACAACATTCTGCTGGTTGATCATATATAATATTTTTACTAAAGATATAACTACCAATAAAAGCACCCAATACAACACTTATGATAAGAAATCCATTATAAGTCATAAATATTAACATTATGAAAAGTGACAAAGTTACTTGAATAGAATAAATTAATGATCTTAAGACTTGTTGAGATTTAGAAGCTCTAAATATATACCAGATAAGAAACAAATATTTTAATTATTATAATTAATATGGTCAATTGTTGTGGATGATTAATCGAATTTTTTTACCTTGTTGATATTCTAGAGCCCCTACTTCTAGATTCCTCTTCATTTGATACTAAATTATCATCTTCAGGTATTGAACGATATTCTTCTAGATATAATTTCTTGTCATAATTTTTTGATAAATATTTTGTGTATTCATAAATTACACCAATTAAAATAATAATTCCACATGATAAAATAAGAATTGGTATTGAGTTTATATGCCACCATGAAAAAACTACACAAAGATGTTCTATGTCCCAATTAAACAACATCTATAAAAATATTACAAGGCAATTAATTATATATTATGCATTAATTAATCTTGATTAATTGATTATAATACATACTCTCATGTAGCATCTTCTCTCTACATCAATTACTACATCGTTTGCAAATAAATGATCCATTATTATTATTATTTATTTATTATTAATTGTTGATAGAAAAATAAAGAAGATATTATTATTTATTATTAATTGTTGATAGAAAAATAAAGAAGGTATTATTATTTATTATTAATTGTTGATGGAAAAATAAAGGATATTATTTATTTATAATACTAATACCAATATACCAAAAAGTCATATGCGAGTAATCTAGTAACACCAATTTAATTAATTTAATTACTAATGGACGATCTAATAATTGTGGGGTTGACGTACAACTTTAGCAGTTTTTACTCTCTATAGTTAGTATCAGTAATTTTTTGTAACATGCATATGTAAACTCGAGAAGTAGAACACAGCGATCAATTGTTTAAAGTACTTGGCAATATAAATAAATGACGTATTAGTGCAGATCATCTATAAGCTTAAAATTTTTATATCGTTTTAAAGTTAACTGCTAGTTTTTTCTTAAACTATAAATTGGCAGAGTCTTAGCGTTTTGAATATTTTTACATATATTGATTATTTATTTCCTTTTTTTATTATTAATAAAAGTTTTTTTACAATAAAAAAGTTAACGATCATATTAACATCAAAAGAAACTCCTTATCATGTAATTCATAACGAAAATTATTATTGCATAATTCTCAAATTTAAAAAATCCATGAAAAAAATAATGAGAAATTTTTTTTTACATGAATTGACTTTTTTTTAAAGCTGAATAGAATGGTGTATTTTTTAAAAATTCAACATGTGAATTACATAATATTTCAAATTTTTTAATTTTCGAGTATAGATAATCCGCACTCTAGTACCATAGATGGCATGACCTTTATATGTGAATAGGATTCAAAAATAGGCGATAAAGACTTTATTTATAGGATTATTATTCAGCTGCACGTGATATTTAAGACTTGGAATATCATGTAATTCACATGTTGGACTCTAAAAAAACTACCACCATTCAATTCGGCTTTTAAAAAGGAAGTCAATTCATGTAAAAAGAAATCTCTAAAAAATTGGAATGCAATTATTTTGATCTACACAACTCATATTGAGTTCGTTTAACAAATTTGGAATTTAAGGCTCTGCCAATTTTTTTTGTTCAAGAAAAGCTACTGATAGGTTTTGAAGCTTGAATCATGAACAATGAAACTTATTGGTAAAAATTTTTGTAACAATAAACTTATTATTATAGATGATCTGCACCGTAATAATATTGATAATATATAATAATAAAAACTGATGATAAGGAGAAAATCACGTAAATACTTTTCTTCTATTTTTCGAAATGTCACCCTCTTCTGCTCAAAGAGTTCTTCTTAAATCTATAGCATCGGCCGACCCAGAAGGACGTTTTGAAATCGTCGATGATATTCAAACATTTTATAAAATAGCAATCCCTCAACAAGAAGAACAAAAACAAAATTTACATGTCAATAGCAACAACAACGTAGATTCAGATAAACCTGTGATTTTATGTCTTCATCAGATTTTTGGAAATTTATACACATGGAGACATCTCATGCAACCACTTGCTAATGCTACAGGTTGTCATGTAATAGCTTATGATAGAGTATGTTTTGGTTTTACCGAAAGGCCAATACAATGGGAAGAAGGCAAAAATCCTTATACACAAGAAGCTTCATGTGAATTTGTATTGAGGTTTTTATCATGTTTAGGATATGCAAATAAAAAGATTATATTTGTTGGATCATCTGCTGGTAGTGCAATTAGCTGCTATCTCTCAATAAAATATCCACATATTGCTTTTGCTTTAATTTTTCTTGGTCCTGCTATAAAACCTGTAGATCAAGGCAAAAAAATTTTCTTTACAAAAAAAAAATTGATTATAATTTATATATTTAATATTAATTTAAAATTTTTTTATGTTTTTTAGGTCCACCATCAATTATATGTAAGATTATAGGATCATTTCTTGGAAAATTGATTCTTAAATTTTTTCTACGCACATCTTTTCCAGCACAATCATTATATAATGATGTAAAGTCGATTCCTGATTGGGAAACTGTGGTCAAGCCTTGTTATAGAGTACCATTAACTTTACCAAATTTTTATGAATCAGTTGCATTCCTAATGAAATATTTTATTCCACTTGAAATTCTACCACATAAAAATGTATTACAAAAAATTCCAATTTTATTCATGATAGGAGATAATGACACATACACAAAATATGATGCACATATAAACGTATTCGAAGAAATCAAACTGGGCTCATCGTCTGATTCAATCTTGGAGTTTAAAGCACTGACACAATGTGGACATTTTCCTCAAGATGAAAAACCTCAAGAAGTCTTACAATCAATTATTGATTTCTTGGGAAAACTTGGAATTTAATATTTATCTATTATATTGTATTTATTTGTTATTATTTAAGTTAACCTCGCATAGCAACTATATACTAGAAATTTTATTTATTTGCAAAAACAAAATGTTTGCGTGTAACTTTTATTACTATTCACTTACTATACTGTCACGAAAATCTTTATTTTTAAAAATAAATAAATTAATAATGCACAATGTTTCATCTTTTGATTTTGCTCTCAAGAAACAAAACTGCTCTGTTATAAAAATTTAGAAATATATTAATATTAATATATCAGCAGAGTTTCCTTTTTTGAAAACAGAAAGTATATATGTAGATCCCTCAATTGAAAAAATTCAAGGTTGGTTATAATAATAATAATAATAATAATAAATTTATTAAAAGGAGGCGTTTAAAAAATTCTGATGTGTGGAATCATATGATATTAATATTCCGCCTGGAATAGGAATGTTCTAATGGCACAACTGTCTATTGTTACACATTACACTTAATTTTTCTTTTGAAATATTTAATATGGAAAACGATGAAATAATCATTTTAGATGATATTAATAATGTTAAGAATAACGAAAATTCAATTGAAACATCAAATACAAAGCTTGATAATAGATCTTCATTATTACAACAAAGATCCAGTTTGCCTACCTCTTCACCTTCAATAAAATCACCTTCTGCTAGATTAACAATAAATATTCATGGTGGTGATAATAATACCATTACAAATCTTAGCAATAATATTAATAACAATGAGTCAACTGTAATGTTACTATCACATGATAGTAGTGATGATGAATTGGAAAGTTCTTCTTCAACACAAAAAAGCATTCTTCTATCATCCCTAAAGGACAATGATAATAACAGTAATAATAAAAAACCAGATGCTTATAATTATACACTTAGTTGGGGAAATATTTTAAAAAATCTTTCCTACATACTTATTTGGTATTTTTTCTCTACTGTTTTATCATTCTATAACAAGAGTTTAATGGGGAAAGATAATTTCAATTTAAAATTACCATTATTTACAAGTGCTATACATACTGGAATGCATTCTATCATAACTCTTGTTTTGATGAATGATACTTTACCATTTATTTATGAAAGAAAAAAAGGAAAATCAATATCAATTCATAGTTATGTTACTAGAGTTGTAAGTTTTTTATTTTTTATTTGTTTGGAGGGGAGAGGAGAATTTTACAATTATTTTTAAAGCTTCCCTCCTTTATTATTATTAGATTCCATGTGCTGTGGCTGCTGCATTAGAAATATGTATGGCTAATGCATCCCTTGTATATATAACACTTAGTTTTTATACTATGGTAAGAAAAAAAAATTATAGATATTTATTATCAATTAGGAGAGGGTTTTTATCTCTAAATTTTCTCATTTAATTAAAACTTATATAATTTTCAACCTGTATTTTCTTCAAAGGTAAAATCATCTACACCAGTTTGGGTTTTGCTTTTTGCATTTTTGTTTCATTTAGAACAACCAAGAATTTTACTTGTATTGATAATAACAGTGATAAGTGTGGGTGTGATATTGACAGTGGCAGGGGAAACAAAATTTAATCTGATAGGGTTTTTATTAGTATTAGGTGCAGCAATTATTAGTGGATTGAGATGGACATTGACACAAATATTGTTGCAGAAAGAGGAAGGAATGAATGATCCAATCTCAACACTTTATTACATCTCACCTGTAATGTTTATCATGATGCTTATTCTTTCTTTAATGTTTGAAAATCCTTTATTCATCTTTAGTACTTCTATACATTTTAGAAGTTTTAAAACTAGCTTACAAACATTTGGTTTAATGTTAACAGGTGGCTTGTTAGCCTTTTGTATGACTGTAGCTGAATTTGCTTTAATCAAAAACACAAGTACTGTCACGCTATCTGTAGCTGGAATTAGTAAAGAAGTGCTTGTAATTGCTCTTTCTGTCATTATTTATGATGATGCAATAACTTCTATAAATTTGTTGGGGTAATTATATATATACATCTTTTTTTGTGAATTAAATAATTTTTTGGAGAAAATATTTCTAAATTAAATGTTTCTTTAATTATTTAGGCTTATAATTTCAATCTCTGGAATAACAGTATATAATTATTACAAAATACTTAAACCAACAAATACAAATCATTATCAATCATTACCATCAACATCTCAATAATAATTGTAATTATTGTTGCTATCAATTGGACATAAAAAAATAAGATCATTAAACTATTCCATATGTAAAAACTTTTTATATGTAGGAAATAGAAATTTGTATAGTAAAAAACATAATAAAAATTTTAACTTTACCAATGGTACGACTTTGTCATTAAAACTACAAAAACTTTGCAAGAGTGGATGCATTAACAGAGAACAATGAATTTATTTATTTAAAGCATGTATTTTTACAAGGCATTTATAAAATTTTATTTACATTTATGATGCTCAAGATTATTAGTATTATCTGAGATAGTTTGCTGGATACTGTCATTTCTTGAGGACCAAACTCAATACATTTGCATCGTTCATTGTTATTACTTATCTCTTCACCTTCATTATTTTTTGAAATTTCTTATCGTTGGGTTCTTCTATTCTTTGTGTCGACAAAGCTTTCCGCATATCGTGTAATCCAATTGCAACAAGGGGAATATTCACCCCTCAAGTGAGATTTTACTTGGTCATATATTTTCTAATTCAACAAATTCTTCACAGCCATGTTAAAAATAAAAATTTATCCATAACATACATATATAAATAATAAATAATAATGTACCTAATGACTTGATATTATTGTCATTGTTATTTGTCTGTCTGTATATAAATATAAATTTTTTTTTTTTTTGTTATGTTGAGCATGAGAAAATGAAATGCTCCGAGCAGAAACTACGCGATGGCTTTTGTTTGTAAGTGCTGATTTTTTGATATCTCTAGTGAAATCAAAACGTGGAGCGATGTCTTTTACATTATAATTATATAATGATGGATAATTTATCATGATAATAACATCAATAATTACAAGAAGTGTCAAAGCAACATAACTATTGAAGATCTTTCTCTCTCTCCCTCTCTCTCATGGAAAACTGCACATGGAAAACTGCTCTTGGACAATCTGGAAATACCAAAAAGATCCATTTGATTATTGGAAACTGATTTACTATTGAGATATTGAATATACTACAATTAAATTTTTCAAGGGGCTATCACGGCTCTAGGATTTATTAAACCTCTTACGTAAAATGTCATCTGTGGAGAAAATTGCAAAAGGAAAATTTTCTTAAATCTGGCGCTTACAATATCAGGGTTGGATATTATCTTGCATCTTTAAGTCCAAATCTGCTGCCCCGTATTCAGTCAATAATATTAAGTATAGGATCAAACAACATCGTCACAAACAATTACAACCTTCACTCAAGCAACTCCACTCCACCATATCATTTTAAGGAACTCTATAACACACAAAAAAAAAAGGAAACCAAGTAGAGACTCGACATTAAAATATTCACAACACTTTAGATGGAACCATTATTTTACATGGAAAAGAGGCTCGGATTAAAATTCACAAAAATATCAAGGATTTATTTCCAACTCTTATCTTATACTCGTTAGCATATTATTTATTAATTAATCCAACAATAATTATCATGGGTATTGTAACGGACATATACAATTTATGGAGACAAATACATTCATTCACATTCAAGGAAAAAATTAATAACAACAAAAAGGTAAGCAGGGTTTTATTTATTTTGATTCAACCAAGAGAAAAATACATGTTATATATAACTTGCAAAAAAGAGATCAATTTGTCATGAAATTGTATGTGATGCAAAAAATAAAGTAATTGAATATAGTAAACGAAAATAATAGTAATAACGTTAATTGGATACAGCAATGTGGTGTATTATAATTTAATCTTGGAATTGTTAATTTTTTTATTAAATAAATTTAGAAATATATAATCTGTTGATTGGTTTTAACTAGAATGACACTCATTCCAAGCATCTTTAATAATAATACTTACTCATCTAATTCTGCTAGTTCTTTTTCTTAGATTTTTTATTTATTTCGGTTCTTTGGATATGACTTTTTTTTTTAAAAAAAATAAAAGTAAATTTTATCAATATACTAAAATCGACGATCTTCGAAAGCCAATAACTTCCAAACTAGGAAGTTTAGAGAAAAAGTAAACCGGTAGAATTGAAGTTAAAGACATAAGATTCATTTCTATCGGTTTAATTTTTTTTTTTTTATAAAATTTTGTGAAGTTATTGAGATTCAAAGTTGAAGCATTTTATATGTAAATTTTTAAAATTTCGGATTCTCTTTATTGGCCAATTGATGATGTAAAATCACGTGACAATATTGTTGGAACGCGATTTTAAAATTTCATTGACTTATACTGTTACATTTTTAAATATAGTTAATTGGATAAATAATACTTGTTATTTTTGTCATCTTTGTTATCTTTTCAATGATTTCTTTTTTTTGGAAAGTGAATTTGACAGATGTCGTCTTTAAATGACATGCACCATACTAAGTATAACACTTCGTTTCAACGGAGTGGCTGGACATATAAGAAAATTTCATTTAAAATCCGTTGAAACGAAATTACTAATCGCGTTTCAACGGATTTTTATAATAATAATAATGTGTAATAGTAACAAAGATTTTTAAAATCCATTGAACAAGGGTTATACTGTAAATTAATTATTTATACATAGCATTGTACGAAGAAGCCCTATTATTTTTATTTTTTTGGGGGGGGGACAAGACGAGTGAGCCAGGAATTTACACCAGGAATGTTGTGGTTGGTTCTAAAGATGGAGAAGTGTTATTTATTAACAATCAGAGGTACTTCTTTTTTTATAAATATTTCATTGAAATCAAAACGTGGAGCAAGATTTATCATGTCTTCTAGGCATTTATAAAGATAATAATGATTTGTTAAACAATTATAAGAAAGTGTCAAGGACAAAGAAAAGCAACAACTGTTGAAGATGGGAAATGGCACCTAGACGATTTAGGAGAAAATAAATATGCAACATTTGATTATTGGGAGTTTACATTTATAAATGTTGAAGTATGCTACTTTATTTAAAAACACTACAGTCATTCTCACCTTCTTTGTGTACATAAGGCCACATCTGAAGTAGGGTTTGGCACCGTGCAAAAATTCTTTAACCGGTTAATTAACCGTTAAAATTAAGAGTTAACCGGTTAACCGGTTAATTTAGTCACGTGGAATTTTTTTAACTGGTAAATTCGATCGTTCATTACTTACAAAATAATCACGCGCCTGTTGAATTTTATTATTACACACTTAATAGATGCTAAATGATTACAGTCAAACTACACCACAGCGGATTCATGGTTCCAGACAAAAAAAATCCGTTATTATTATTATTATTATTATTATTATTATTATTATGACAAGCGGCAAAATTGGTGATGATCTGGCAAAAATTTTTTAATAATACAAAGCTCTCTCTCTCTCTATACCGAACCCTCTGTCCATTATATGCATTTTTCTGCTTTTGTTCATTATAGGGAGAAATTAATTATAAAAAATTGAATCGGAGACGGACGACAAAAGGGAAGTTCATTATAGAGAAATTTACTTAGTGTTTGTTATAGAGAGGTTTGGTATAGTGCAATAAATTAATAAACTAAATACAGGAATAAATAAATGAATAATACATACGGAAATGAAAATTATTTGTTGAAATATTTGGTTGTATTATCTAATAATTTCACTTCTTCAATGGTTTAAATGCTTTAAATTCTTTACAATCTATTTCTAAATCACAGTTATCTCAAAGGAAATTACGGCATCTTTCGTTGAAACTTTAGACATAGTGTTACTCTCAACAACTATTATATTATTAACATCATTTTGAAATCTCTTCGACTATATTTCTTGAATTTTCAATTTCATTATTAGATATTTCATTTTCCAAAGGGAGAATTGCAGTTTTCCTCTATCAATTTTGGTAATTTGGAACCCAGGCTGAAACCTCCCAAGTTGCTGAATTTTCAGACCAGTTGCATACGCCAACTTTATTCTAGAGAAGCATAACACACAAATACTGATCCTCATCAGTGATCAACTGGTCTGGGAGGAAGTTAAGAGAAGTTTTGTCCAAAGCCTTCCCAACATGTATGTGGCCTTGCTTGTGGAAAAAAATTACATGGTTATGAGGCGTGTGAAAGCACCTTAATGCATGTTGGTGATAGTAAATTTTAATTAAATCTGGCACTTGCAATCAACATCAGATTTATTATTCATAGTTTTTTAAGGAACTTTAGAATGGTGAAGGAAAAATTTTTTTTTTGAACCTCCATATTTATTTATTTATTCTTGTGAACCCCAGGGATCTGGGTAGACATGCATTATTAAAATTTTCATTTATCCATGGCCTTGTGTTATTACTACTTGGGTGATGCAATTGTTGTTATGTTAATGATAGTATTAAACATGGTGATGAATGTGCGTACAAAGGAATTCACACATTAAATAGCAATATCATGTTTATTTATTTATTTTTTATTTTAACCAAATACATAATTATAAATTAGATTGAAAAAATACAAGTAGAAAATTGCAAGAGTATGGAAATCCAAGATTGGACCAATCACACCATTACATGTTCAAGGTTAATCAAGCAATTATTTGAATACATTGATACACTTTTGTAATTTTATTGAAGGGGATAGGTTTGTATGCAATTTAAATTCTTTTGTGCTAATTTAGAGTCATATCTTTCTTTGCACTTGTAGGTATCATTTTACAAATCAAGTTATTTACCTTAATGTAATAATCATTATATCAAATTAATTTGTAACTTGGGTTTTCAAAAATTGATATAATTTTTCTACAATAATAGTATTTTCTATGTTTATGATCAACAATGTGTGGAAAAATTCATTGGTAAAGGCAATCAATTTTTTATTAACTTGTTATTGATGAAGTAAAATATTACAAATATTCATTTATTGTTTGCTTTTTAAGTTGTCTTTTCCATTTTGATTATTGATGATGATAATCTAGGCCATAATTATTTTTCATTGGAGCCAATTGACCAAATTTTTCAATTTCTCTTCGCAAGTTGCATCACAATCGTATCTTTTAAATCATTACCTAAAACCATTCCATTGGTTCACCTAAGTTTAATTCCATTCATATAATTATTATACTGATGAAAAGGATGCCATGTAAGTCTGATTTACAATCATGAGGTGCAACAAGACTTAATGGTGTTTTACGATATTGGGACAGAACCATCCTTCAGATTTCATTAACAGAAATTGGGTATCTTATTAGTCACTCTATGAAACTTGACTCATTTTTATGTGCCAAAAATAATGTTTGTTTTTTATTTCGGTTCCTAATCAGCCTTTTAGGGGTTCGGTTTGTCCTTTATCTAATTTTTGAATTATAAACTATCAAGCAATGCTATTAGTAATTCCAAATAAATAAAATTTCATATTGCACAATATTTTTTTAATAACATTTGAGCTAAAGCTGGAGATCCTGTTTCCATATAAATTAAATATAAATTATAGGCAGCTTCTTTTCTAATATCTGTAGGATCATTTTCTTCGAAATTTTCAACTTCTTCATTTTCGTCAGTTTCTAATTGTTTTTTCTTGCCCTATATATATATATATATATATATATCAAATATAATCAGTGAGTTTCATAGTAATCAATATTACATGTAAACACAAACGTATAAAAATATTCAAACTTTATCAATTTTTTGTTTCAAAATTTGATTTACTGATGGTAATTTAAGTGCTTTTTCATAATGTGGTATAGCTAAATGCGTTAATCCTTTAAGTCAAAATAATTTACAATAGTCAATTAATTATTTGATTGTTTATTTATTATTATTAAGATAAAAAAACCATTACCTAATTGATGAAATGCATGCCCTAAATTATATTCAGCTTCTTGATTTTTGCCTTTTAATTCATAATATTCATATAAAAAATTGAATCCCTATTCAAGTTTATGGAATAAAAAAAAATGAATAGAGCTTTTAACTAAAAAAAAATTCATTGATTCAAGTAACTAGTTTTTTACTTGTAAAATTTGTAAATGTCGATTACTTGTTTTTCTTTGCATAGCACGATGTAAATATGCAAGACCCATAGAAAAACACACAAGAGGATCTTTTGGTTTGACAAGTGCTGCTCGAGCATAATACCCTTATAATAAAATTTTAATTTAATATATTAATAAATTCTATTACGTTCTATATCTTCTATTTATTTTTATTATACTTACCAAGAGCACCATTATAACTTCTTGAACATCCCAAAATATGTCCATAAAGTGTCAACAAACCAGCATCAGGTTTCGTTGGAGAACTGTCAGAAATGCCTGAATCCATTGCTTTTATTTGTCTTAAAAAATATTTTTGTGAATTTGCCGCTGAAAAACATGATAATGCACCCGATCCACTATTATATGTATGTATTTTAAAATAAATGTTATTATTGATATTTTATTACTATCTAATATATCATATTTAATTCAAAAATTTTTTACCTTGCCAAACATGCGCTATATAAATTATATATGTTGCTATTGAATGGCTTAAAGTTACATAACCATCTTGCACTTTCACAAACCACTATATAATTTGATGTATAAAGTCCCCAAGCTAATAATAATGCATATTCATAAATTTCCTGTTAATTAGTTATATCTGTTCTAAAAATTGAAATTTGCAATTTAAAAAAAGAAATTTTGTTTATTGATTCTTTCTCTACCTAGTGACAACACCTTGAATGTAGTCTTGTGTCGTTCATTATGGTAAAAAATATTTGCCTTTGATACTAACATAACAACATCATATGCTTCTGACTCATGCCCATTTTTTGTTGCTGTAATTATAAACTAAAATGATCATTAATACATGTAAAATTCTTTTCATCTAATTTTTTTACATTATAAAATTAATTAATTTACCTGAATAAAAAATTCAAACCATTTTTCAAACGTTATTCCTTGAAATTCTGTCATTTTCTTGTGTATTTCAGCTTCAAGTTCACCTAACTGTCCATCTTTTTTAAAAAATATAAATTAATGTATGCTGCTCATTCACTCTTTATACTAACATATATATATGCATATATATAAGTGTAATAAATCAAACCTATATTCCACTGCAGCCTCTTCGCCATTGTGGTTGCCTGTTCTTCTATATCTGCATCATATCCTTCTTTTAATTCTTTAATTTCTTCATAATAAAGTTTTTCCCTCCAACTTTTACATCGATCATATCCTCTAAACAGAACCATCTAGTCAAATATGTATCCATTATAAGAATATTCCTAAAAGGTGATGCTAATTTTTTTTTTGTAATTTATTTACGAAAAAATTATTTAACCTTGTTTCTTGGAGGATAAAATGCTGTTATTTTGCCAATCTTCAATTAAACCTCTTGCTGTTTCAAGGTATTCTTTAGACGCTTCTTTATCGCCATTAACTGAACATGGATACAATAAATCTAATCTATGAAAAAGAATTTGTGTTTCTTTTTTCCTTTTCTAACTCTTGTTTTTTCCTTTCTTCTTCTAATCCTGCAAGGTCATTGGCTTTTGTCCCTCTCGATATAGAGTGTATAAGTTCCCCAGAATTTTGATTCATGGTTGTTGATGAGTACTGTTGATTTTCTTGTAAAGTCATGCTATTTGAAGAAGACGATAATGATATTACAACGGGATCCCTTACTGGCGTGGATTCAGCTACTTGTCATTGAAATTTACGGGCTTCAAGGACTAGTAATTACCAAGTAGATGTTTTTCTTTTTAAATGCCTTTATATAATTAAGCAATTAATTAATTTAATGATTAAATTTACCAATTCTAATGCCTTTTCATTTTCTCCTAAAAATTCATAAGTCTCTGCAAGTGACATTTAGCATCTAAATTATCTGGTGAATCTTCAACAACTATAATAATATATGTTGAAAGAAATATATTAACACTTTAAAAAAAACCCCTATAATTTAATATTTATTTGATTTTTTACCAGCAGTAAAATACTCTGCAGCATTTTCAAAATTCCCTAATTCTCTGTGACATAGTCCCACTCTCATCCACGCAGTTGGATTATTTGTCTATTATTATTATTTTTAAAAAAAAGTAACAACTTATAAATAAAAATGTATGGATAAATATGTCATGGCATTGATGAACAATCAATTACCTCGGAATTAAGCAATATAGCTTCGTATGTTGTCAATGCATCTTCAAATAACACTTTTCAGCATAAGTTTTAGCCACCTCATAATATAAATCAATGTATTGTTTAACATCATATAACTTGAGATAATTTAAATGCAACTAATCAACAAAAAATTGTAGATTAATTAATAATTATAGAATATAAATAAATGAGAAAAACAAGTATCATCATCATCATCAATACATACTTTTCCTTCTTCCAATCCATCCATACAGATTCTACTTATGCCTAATTTTATTCTTAATTCCAATGGTAATGGTGCATTTGAACCACCACTACTAAAAACTCCTTGATGTCTAGTGCCAGCTAAAATAAAAGAATTATCTTTCCGATTAGCATTTTCGTCTTCATCATACTCTCAATCATCACTGACATTGTTCCACCATGTCTCATCCTCTCTTCCTTGAAGCCATCTGACTCCACATTTAATGAACTCTATTGCACCACCAAAATCATTTATGAGCATATAAAGTTCTGCCATAATATTAATTTCTGAATATCCAAAACTGCCTTCTGCTTCAGTATCTTTGTAAAAAGGACGATTTCGATAATATGAATATGCATCAAGATAAAGCTCAATGGCTTTAGGAACTTCGCTTGTTTGTACATGTATTTTTGATATTTCTCTTAATATATTCATATCGTGTGGCACTTTTTCTAATAATCCAGTAAAACCATCAATTGCCTAAATTTAAATAGTAATATTATCAATAGTGTCATCATTAATACTTATGCAGAGAGAAAAAAAAACAACTGAAAACACTGATTGAAAATCAATTCTATGCCTTTTTGTATTCTCCAATTTCAGCATAGAGCATAGACCTATCCCAAATAGCATCCACATCATTAGGATCACATCTTATGGCTTTAGAGAAACAATAAATAGCTTGATGTGCAGCACTGTGATCTCTTGTATAATAAACACACACGTGTATATAGAATGTTAAAACAAAAGATAAAATATTTGTTTTAAAATAATAATAATAACAAAAAAGAAAAAAAACTAACTTGCTTAGTGAACCTAATCTTTTCCATAATGCACCATCATGAGGTGTTAAATGGGCAGCAACCAAATACAATTGTAAGGCCTTTTCCAGACATCCAATTTCATCTTGTATTGTTCCAAGCGTAAACCAAGCAGAATGAATGTTCGGATCAATTTTTATTACCTCTTGAAGCACCTCAATAGCTTTTGGATAGTCTCTATTGACATAATGCAGGTTAGCTTCTCCTACTTTAGCACGTAAAGTTGGTGGGAGTGCATGATTTCAAGGACCTCACTATTTAATTAATTAGTTAATTATTGTTTTCTTAAAATAACAATTAATATTGATGATTAAATTCATGGATCATAAATTCACCTTCCCCTTTTTAATTTTACCAATCCCACTGGTAAGTCTTAAATCTTGATTAAATTCACTCCATTCTTGTTCCAAATTTTGCCATAAATGTGGAGCTACAATTCCAGTAGTAAGGTCACTTCCAATTGCTTGCGCTTGAGATAATAATCGACTATAATTATATATTATTATACGATAGACATAAACCACTATCATTATACCATTTAATTAATTAATTAATTTACCCAAAATTTTCATCGGCAAGTTGATTTGTCTCATCATCTGATAAAATCATCATTATCGTTGCCAAAAGTATCATCATGCATAAATATTGTATCCTCTTCTTCGTCCTCATCAGACAAAGTTGCAGCAGTAAATTCAGGGGTTCTTTTATGGAAGCTTCAGCTTACAAATGAACTAAATCAGCATCATCAATAGTACTATTAAGTAGATCTAGAAAAGTAGTTGGAATTATTCTTGTATTTGAGCCATTTGGATTTTCATTTTTCTCGTATGAATTATTATTTTCTTCCATTGCCTTTAAATTGTATATCATAACATAATATTATTTATTGCCACGTGGCCAGACATTTTAAAAAATCGCAATAAAATTTATACTATTTATTTATTATATTATTAATAACAATAATTTGTTAAATTTTTGAACAATCTCAAAATCTAAATCTTTCATTTAATATTAGCAGCGTCAGTTAAGCCATCATAAAAGGCCTTAACCCTTGGATGAACCATCACCTTGGATTGATGGAAATTTGACACTTGTAAGGAATTTGCTGAAGTTGCACGTGAAAGCGCTACATATGTTTGACCTATTTAAAAAAGTAATTAAAACAAATATAATAATTATTATTTTTTTTAAATTTATTAACCAACCTTTTTCAAATACACGGCCAAGATCAACCTTAACACGGTCTAAAGTCTGTCCTTGACTTTTATGAATACTTATAGCCCAAGCAAGCAACAATGGTATCTAATCATATATATATTAGCGTGCATATGAAAGTTTTATATTAACATTATAATAATAATTAACCTGTTTTCGACTCGCTAAAACTGCATCACCGCTACCTTCAATTTTCCATTCGGAAAAATCAATAACTTGTTGAATACCATCAGTAAATCGTACAATTGGAAGCATGTCTTTTGTGTTTAATTTTAAATTCTCTTCTTCACCATTAAGATAAGCATCACCTGTTAAAGTATTAATAAATCCAACGACTATACCTCTTTTTCCATTTACCAAGTCTTTTGAAAAGTTTTTTATAAGCATCACCTGAGCATTACGTTTTAAAAACAATTGTTTTGGTGCAAGGCAATTTCTTATCAAAGTCTTTAGTTGGCCTCCAACTGGTTCCCAATCTTCGGCTTCCCAAACGTAAGATTTAAAAGGAATTTCTTTCAGTTTCGCTTCATTAGAAGCATTGACATTATCATTACGCGGATAACTATAGGTATAAAATATGTGCATTGGGATTTAAAAAGATGATGATAATGCGATTGCCAACGAATCAGGATGTTTTTGCTTACAGTTCAGTTGGTATGATTCCATCTTCAGGATAATTTGGTACCTGTTTTAAGCGATTCAACAGATCGAGTGATTTTACAGATAAAATTCCACAACGCATCTCATTTAACATTTCAACCAATTCTGTTTGAACAAAAAAATTAATAATAAATAATAATAATATATGACTTGTTTACAACGAACAAAGATTTTCTCACCAGGTTCTTTTTGTCGAAAAACGCGTTTTAGTTGAATTGTGTGTTTTATACATTTATTCCAAGTTTTAGCATCAAAGCAAAACTTAGCAGCATTGTTATGACTGATTGGTGGTAATTGATAAAAGTCACCAGTAACAACGAGCTATTTATGATATGTAGAGAAGAAAAATTTTTTTATGGACATTGTTTCAAAAAATTGAATAAGTGATTAAAGGATGAATGGATATCAATTAGTTACCTGAATTCCACCAAAAGGAAAGGGATTACCTCTAACACTACGTGCAAGAGCTTCCAATTTGTCGAATAAATCACCGTCAAGCATAGACACTAATTTGAAGAGCGTGAAAATGTTGAGCTTTATTTTAAATAAATTAATAAACAAATTAATTTTATTTTACCTTCGTCAACAACAAGAACTTTTATTCTTCTCCATCTATCAACTAAACTTTTAAACTTGATGATTTTTCTGTGCAATTCCGTTTCGGTTGCTTGTCCGGTACCAATACCAAAAAAGGAATGAATTGTCATACCACTAATGTTTAAGGCTGCAATCCCCGTTGTAGCAGTGACTGCTACACAATCAGCTCCATGAGTGTCTTTAAGAGTATCGATTATAACACGAAGTAAAACACTTTTTCCGGTTCCTTTTATTTAAAAATAATATTAATATCATTAACTATTAATGCTATTAATGTAATATGAATTATTAAATATCCAAGTAAAATCAATGAAGTTTTTTTTGCTTTTTTACCTGCAGAACCAGTATAAAAAATACTATTATGACTGTTAACAGCTAAGTTGAGGATTTGATTCTGTTCATCAGATAACTGAACGTCGCCAGAATGTGCTATTCTACTCAAGTTTAGTTTTAAAGGCGCTTGAATGTTTTTATTTGTTTCATTTAAAGGAACAGCAGGATATGGAGCAGCGATAGGTTTTTTTGATTTTTGAATTTCTTTTGGCATTTTTAATTTTTGATATATATATAAAGAAAATTATTAATACGATTAATTTAAGTTTACAAAAAAAAAAAAACAAAAGGAACGCGTTAATTCATGTCAATTCTTAAAATAGATAAATGATTTTGAACGTGATTATTTTTAGTATTAGTGGTGATAATCATGGATATTCGAATATTCATGATCAGGGCTGGAAATAGTAATAGGTCTGAAGAAAAACGGAAGTTTCTCCTGAATGCTAAAAATTTTCTGGAAGAAAATTTTTTGGGTGCTAAAATTTCTTTATTTTACATGTATTCTTCTGTTTTTACTTTGAAAAAATTTACTAAGAGCATCACTAAAATCATAACCAAATAAATCAGTACCTTCTAAACCAACCATCATTAATATGTGCAATG